>RJWJ010000817.1:0-58127 GCA_004363605.1 Indri indri | reverse complement strand
CTGGGGGAGGGACGGTGGTGCTCCAGGGCCTTCCAGGAACGTCGGTGAATGGAAAATGGATTAATTTATTAATGAATGGAGACCGAGTGTGCATTTGCCCTGATTAGCTGAACAGAAAGTGAATGGATTAAGTACCCAAAGCTTCCTCTCTGCCTCGCCCTCTC
Organism: Indri indri; assembly: GCA_004363605.1. NCBI lineage: Eukaryota > Metazoa > Chordata > Mammalia > Primates > Indriidae > Indri > Indri indri. Next base: position 57,963 of record RJWJ010000817.1, on the reverse strand, counting down.
AATTCTACTTCTCTCCCCCACCCCCCTTTTCTTTTTCCTGAGCCATCCCAGTCCCTCCCGAATCTGGGAATTTTACCATCTCCTGGGAAGCTCTCTCACCTCTCTTCATAATCCCATGCTGTGGGCTGACCGCCCCCCGTGAAAGCATCTGGACTTTCCACCCAGCCCAGGAGAGAGGGGAGGAGGGGATTTCCTGAAGGCAGGTCTTGGAACTTCCCACACCTGTGTTCTTGGGGGTGTGCCATGGCCAGAATTTCTCTTGGTTTTCCTGTCTGTAGCCAAAACCAAACCAAAACAACAAAACATACACAAAAAAATCCCCCAATCCTCAAAGTGTGTACGAGGGTATCTATGAGAAGAGTTCACTGCACCTTCAACACACAGGTCTAGTTCAAGCTGAATTCCGTTCTGGGTGCTCTGGGGTGGAGGTGGAGGGGGTGTGGGTGGCAATGCCTTTGCCCTGGCAGATTGGGGGGAGGGGAGAAAGGGATCACAGGGAAACCCAGAGAGACTGGGAGTGAGGGGGAGGGAACAGATGACGTCTTCAGATCGATAGGGAAGGAGAGACCCATTTTGAGACATTCAGGGATGGGTGAGAGACATGGTCAGACTCGCAGACACAGGGTGCCCCCTTGTCTGGGTGGAACGAAGTGTCAAAAAGATGACACAAGGACTGCAACCATTGTCCAGGGGGCTGCAGGGGTAGTTTCTATTCGTGGAGTTTCATTTCCGGGATGAAAAGACTGGAATCGGAAAAAATAGGACAGGTAACCCACCTTCTGGCAGGGACCAACTGAGTCTCAGAGTGATGCAGAGGACGGGGCACCTTTTGAGTGGCGCAGAAGTGTCACCTGAGACCTAGGTGTGTTGGCTCCTCAGCCTGGCTGGAGGGATGGTGGGGCTTGAGACCCTCACCTGTCCTCACCTGGATTCTGCTCGTGGGACTCCTCCATCCAGCTAGACACCAAGTCTGCCAGGGCTAGTTGGGTCCCCGTGGGATGCTCATCCCAGGGAGGCCACTTGGTTTAACACTCTGTGTCATCCTCTATCTGCGTGGGGCTTGAGATTTTTGCAGTTCTAACAAGTTCCCAAGTGATGCTTCTGGTTGGGGATGACACTTTGAGAATCACTGCTCTAAACTGAGGGTCTCAAACTTGCCACACATTAGAACCAGCTGGGGAGTTTTAACATTCCCATACCCCAGGACAATTAAGCAGTGTCTGGAGCTGGTGGCGCACACCTGTAGTCCCAGCTACTTCGGAGGCTGAGGCAGGAGGATTGCTTGAGCCCAGGAGTTCAAGACCAGCCTGGGCAACATAGCAAGATCCCGTCTCTAACAACAAGAAAGCTGTGTGCATGGGGGAGCCAGTATGTTTGAAAACTCCCAGGTGATACCAGTGTGCAGAGTTTGACAACTACTGCTCTGCACTAGGGAGGGGACAGACTTGAGAGTTCATGTGTGACTGTCATGACTAAGACCATACCGCGACTTTAATTCACTAAAAGAAAGTTCAAAATTGCCTTATCCGATTGTTCCTTTCACAGAAATCCATCTAACTAAAATCAAGGGCCATAAAGAGAAAGATTTGGAATGGTCATTTTTTATAGTAAGTGAATACAGTAGCCATCAATAGAATTAAAAAGTTAAAAAATGTTTCCAAACCCATTTAAAATTTTTTTCTTTTTAAAGATATTTTTATCTTGTAATTTGCTGTCTTCATTTTTCCTTTGTGGCAAAACCCATTTTATTTAATAACTGAGTATTTCCCTGAAATTCTTGTAAAGAAAATGCCTGACAGGAAATAAGAAGAGTGTAAGTTTCTTTTTCTTTTCTTTTTTTTTTTTGTAACTGAATTAAAGGAGTGTGGGTTTTTATTGTTGTCACTTAGATGTCCCTAGAAACACAGTGGGATCCGGTCATTGGTTCACTCAGGAGCGCTAACAGAGCTGGAAGACGGAAGTCCACATACCTGTCGTGATGCCCCATGGCCACCAGGGGGCAACAACACACCACCGTTCCAGCCCCAGGGAGCAGCCAGGTCAAATTTGGTCCTGGGGTCTCCCGGGACCCCCCCCCCAGACTTGCTGTTTCCACAAAGGGGACATCTACATTCAAGTGGGAGAAAAACAGGGAAAATACACAGAGGCAACATTATATTTCTTTCCATTAGCGTAATGTAAGTTAAAACCAAACAGCTAGAAAATACTAATTTGGCAAGGATTGGTACCACGGCTGGTGGAAGTTTAAATCTGAACCACCTCTTTGGGAAATAGTTTGGCAGTGTCTACTAAATCCTAACGTATACACATCTAGTGATCCATCAGTTCCAGTCCGGGGTGCATGCATCCCCAACAGACATGTCCTCTATGAGACATACAAAAAAGACACATCCAAAGGTGCATTAAGGATTATAGCCCCAGCTTAGAATCTTCCAAATTTCCATCAACAAGATAATGGATAAAATAAGCTTTGGTGCATTGACCCAGTGAAATTCCATACATGAGCATGAATCTCACTCACATAATGACGAAGCCAGGTACACAAATGTTGCCGTGATGTTTAATTTATAGAAAGTACAAAAATAAATGACACTTTGTAAGAAACTGTCTGTTTTCCAGAGTGGCTGCACAATTTTGCATTTCTACCAGCAAGCCACGAGAATCAGTTGTGTTCACCCCTGTCGTCACTGGGCTAGGTCAGCATTTTTTTCTTTTAGCCATTCTTTTTTTTTTTGAGACAGAGACTCTCTCTGTTGCCCGGGCTAGAGTGCCGTGGCTTCGGCCTAGCTCACAGCAACCTCAAACTCCTCGGCTCAAGCGATTCTTCTGCCTCAGCCTCCCGAGTAGCTGGGACTACAGGCACGCGCCACCCTGCCCAGCTAATTTTTTCTACATATATTTTTAGTTGTCCAGCTAATTTCTTTCTATTTTTAGTAGAGACGGGGTCTAGCTCTTGCTGGTCTCGAACTCCTGACCTCAAGCGATCCTCCCGCCTCGGCCTCTCAGAGTGCTAGGATTATAGTTGTGAGCCACCGCACCCAGCCTCTTTTAGCCATTCTAATAGATATGCACTGGTGTCTTATTGTGATTTTGATTTATGTTTCCCTAAGAGCTGATGATGCTAAATGTATTTCCATGTGCTTATTTGCCATTGCTAATACACTTTGGCAAAGTGTTTGTTCAAATCTTTTGTTCATTGAAAAAAAAACATTGTTTTCTTCCTGCTGAATTTTGAGAGTTCTTTGTACATTCTGGGAACAAGTCCTTTGCTGGAGGTTATTTACAAATATTTCCTCTCCATCCTTGGTGTATCTTTTCATTCCCTTAATAGGGTCTTTTGCACAGCAAAACTTCACATTATTACTATTATTATTATCATTAGTAGTAGTAGTAGAGATGGGGGTCTCGCTATCTTGCCCAGGCTGGTCTTGAACTTCTGGCCTCAAGCGATCCTCCCATCTTAACCACCCAAAATGCTGGGATTACAGACATGAACCACCCACCGAGCCCACTGCAGAGCAAAACTTGAAATTTTTTTTTTTTGAGTTGGAGTCTCATTCTGTTGCCTAGGCTGGAGCACAGTGGCACCATCATTGGTCACCGCGGCCTTGAATTCCTGGGCTGAAGGGATCCTCCCACCTCAGCCTCTTGAGTAGCTTGGACTCTGGGTGTGTGCCACTGTGTCCAGATAATTTTTTCTTTTCTTTTCTTTTTTTCTTTTTTGTAGAGATGGGGTCTTGCTATATTGCCCAGGTTGGTCTTGAACTCCTGGCCTCAAGTGATCTTCCTTAACCAGCTATTGGCTTATTGCTGATTCTGTATCCTGGAGAACAGCCCCCAAACCCTACTGGTGATTGTTCTCAAGCTCGTACCTTAGACAATGATTTGACAAGTTATTCCAGTTCTGTATTACGCCAGCTGTTTTCCGATGACGCAGTACATTGCAGGGCCAGTGAATTCTGAGGTTGTGTGCCCATCACTGTAATTCCATTTTCATACAATTGATCTTGTGTTTGGAGCAAATGATGTATAGATTCCCACGTCAGTCAGTCCAGCATTCTGTCAGCCCTCTCGGACAGTGGTGGTGGCCGAAGCATTATATACTGGAAGGTATCGAGTATGATAACAAACCACTGTATCCTTTGGGTTGACATGGGTCTGATGTGCTGAACTTGCTAAGTGACTGCTTGGCACCCGCTCGAGGGATGGTACCATATTGAAGGCTTAGAATTGGTCCTGGGCCCAAAAGGTCATGCATTCGAAAGCAGCAGTAGCTGGATCAGCCGTCCTCATAGGGTGGCCAAGCTTTGGAGCCCATGTAAAACCTCCTTCCCTTGTAGCTACTCATTCATGAGCCTCTTGTGAGCACGCAGTGGGGTGGGAGGTGAGTGCCATCTCTGCAGCGGAGGGTGAACTCGAGTGGGCACGGATGGAACGCACAAAGCTCTGCATGCTTCCGTCCGCGCTCCTAAGTCTGTCCACGTGCTTCTCCCTCGGACCGCCTGAGGAAGAAGGTGGCTCTGTTCCTTCCAGACCTTGTAAGGCCAAGCCACTTATGACTGCCCACCGTTAGCTCAGGACGGTTCTGCGTCGTGAAGCAAAATGAATGAAACAGCTGTGGTACTGCGTGAGCTACGCCACAAATTCATTCATGGCGCAGTCTTACTAAACATTTCTTTTTTTCTGGGGGGGGACAATTGTCCCCATCTTTTTTATTTTTAATTAATTAATTATTATTATTATTTTTGAGACAGAGTCTCTCTCTGTTGCCCGGGATACAGTACCGCGGCCGGCTAATTTTTTCTGATTTTTTTAGTTACCAGGCTCATTTTTTTCTATTTTTAGTAGAGATGGGGTCTCGCTCTTGCTGGTCTTGAACTCCTGAGCTCAAGTGATCCTCCTGCTTCGGCCCTTGGCCTCCCAGAGTGCTAGGATTATAGGCGTGAGCCACCTCACCCCGCCTTTTGTTTGTTTGTTTTTATTTTTTAGAGATGGGGCGGGTTCTCACAAATGTTGCCCAGGCTGAATTTGAACTCCCAGGCTCAAGTGATCCTCCCATCTCAGCCTCCTGAGTAGCTGGGACTACAGGCATGCGCCACCACGCCTGGCTAATTTTTTCCATTTTTAGTAGAGACAGGGTCTCTGCTCTTGCTCAAGGTGGTCTCGAACTCCTGACCTCAAGCGATCCTCCCACCTCAGCCTCCCAGAGTGCTAGGATTACAGGCGTGAGCCACCGCACCCGTCCTCAAACATTTCTAATTTGAATCCCATTGTGTCTTCAGGCCTAATTTCCAGTCTGTAAGAAACTGTACAAAGGAACCAGCTAAATGTCACCCCAAGAAAGCAAAACTTTATGCGTTATGCTATGCTGAGAATGAAACACAGGGTTCAGGCTAATTGAGTGAGACGACGTTATGTTTGCAGTTGTGGGTTAACTAGGGTTTTTAGGTACACAGTGCTAAAGTGGACTGTGGACAGTGTATGCAGAGAATGCATTTACTGACACGCAGAATCTCCAAGCCTATCCTTGTCCATTGCTTCAGAAGCAGAACTCTAGGCAGATGCATCTGAATAGCCAAGTCTTGGCCACCAGAGTTGCCATGACAGCAGCAAAAATGCAAGTATAGAGGAGACAAAAGTAGCTCCACCAAGACTCACTGGACGGACACAACATAGTCAGGAAAATGGTCATCGCCACTTTCTGGGTTGGGTGGCATTGGAAGCAGTATTTTTCTTGCTGAAGGGGTGCGGTTAACACTATTTTGTTGGGACTGAGAAAGAGTTGCTAGAGACTTTAGGGTCAGAGGGCGCTTTGGCTGTATGTGGGTAACTTTTTGCAGTTGTCAGATGTGAGAACTACAGTTATTGATAATTCAGAGTTGAGTAAGTTTGAGGAGTCTACTTGTTGGCTAGGATTGCGCATCCGTTGTGCTGTCACTTGCAATTAATCATCGCAGGCTGCTGCCATAGCAAAGGACCACAGCCTGGGTGGCTTAGACAACAGAGATCTGTTATCTCACAGTTCTGGAGTTAGAAGTCCAAGATCAAGGTGCTGGCAGGTTTGGCTGTTTCTAAGTTCTTTCTCCTTGGCTTGCGCTGGCTGGCTACCTTCCCGCTGTGTCCTCGCGTGGTCTCTTCTCTGTGAGCCCGTACGACTCTGTCCAAATTTCCTCTTCGTGTGAGGACACCAGTCAGATTGTATTAGGCTCCACTCTAAAGACCTCACTTTAACTCAATGATCTCTTTTAAGATCTGTCTTCAAATAGGGTTACATTCTGAGGTACCTGAAGTTAGGGCTTCAATATGAATTTTGGGGGGCCCCTGACAGGTGGCCATCTCTGCTCCCACCTTCTGGCAGAGAGCCAGCAAGGTGTGTTAGAAAGATCAGAGGGGGCCACGCACGGAGGTGCCATGGGCTCCTTCCTTTATCTCCTCTCTTGCTCCTGTCCTGTTGGATTTTCGTCATCATTTGAGATTTTCAACAAATCTCAACAGCTTCTCTTCCTTCCACCCGCCCCCTCCAGACTGAGTCATTCCGAGCTTTGTGAATATATTTTCCCAAACATTTCTGAATGCATGTGCCGTCCTTTATCCCTGATGTCACAGTCTTAAGCCAAACCATGGTTTTCCTTCTACTATTGCAATAGCTACGTAACCTGTTCACACTGTCCCCAGTCTACTTATCATCTAACGTAGTCTTTATACTTAGTGACACAAAACTCAGATGTGCTCAGGATTCTCTTACTTAAAATTCTTAAACATTTTTAAAAAAATTAGTATTATTTTAAATTGGCAAATCATAATTGCATACATTTATGGGATATGATATGATGTTTTAGTAAAACCCTCCAGTTCTTCCCAACGAGCATACAAAGAAGGCCCTTCGTGATCCCCTAATCTCGTCCCAGAATTCTCTTAACTCTCCAAGGCACTTTCTTCTACTTGTGTGAGGAAATATTAAACCCCTAAACAGCACAACAGAAAGAAAGAAAAATGTGTGAGTTGAACATATGTACACACAAAGTAAAAAAATTAATACTTACAGGAAAAAATGTAGGAGAACACCTTTGAGACATTGGCATTGAGAAATTCTTTCTGGTCACATGATGAAAAATATTGGAGGCAAGTGACTGGAAACTTTCTACTGTGCTTCTAACAGAAAATACAAATGGATGAAAGGAGAAGCAACAAGGAGAATGTATTTTTAATGCATAAGACTGACAAAGGATTAATAATCAGAAAATGTTAAGAATGTACCAAAAATAAATAGCACAGCAGAAAAATTGTCAGAGTATATAACTATACAGTTGATAAAAGAGGAATGCCAAATGTTCCATGAACATTTAAAAAGTTGTTGAAGCCAGCTAGTCATCTGGGAAATGGAAATTAGGATGACAACAAGATATTTTATGCTCAGAGTGTTCCAAAACATAATTAAATGTCTGAAAATACTAATATTTGGAAGTAGCTAGAGCAACTGGAATTATTATGCCTTGTCGATGGGAGTATAAATTGGTCTGAAACTATTGAAGAAAAATTTGACAACACCTAATCCAGATGAAGATGAGTGAATCATCAAGTTCGCTTCAAGATGTGCATTCTAGAAATCTCTCGTCTTTGTGCACATCGTGTCCATCAAACCAGTGCTTTATTTATTTATTTATTTATTTATTTATTTTTGAGACAGAGTCTCACTCTCTTGCCTGGGGTGAGTGCCGTGGCATCAGCCTAGCTCACAGCAACCTCAAACTCCTGGGCTCGAGCAATCCTACTGTCTCAGCCTCCCGAGTAGCTGGGACTACAGGCATGCGCCACCATGCCCGGCTAATTTTTTCTATATATATTTTTAGCTGTCCAATTAATTTCTTTCTATTTTTGGTAGAGACAGGGTCTCGCTCTTGCTCAGGCTGGTCTCAAACTCCCAAGCTCAGAACGATCCGCCCGCCTCAGCCTCCCAGAGTGCTAGGATTACAGGCGTGAGCCACTGTGCCCGGCCCAAACCAGTGCTTTAAATGGTGGGAAAATTGGTGGGAAGAAACCCAGAGTCATTGGTGGGAGGACAGGTAAGTAAATTATGTCATAGGTCTGAATACTCAATCCCGAACTAGTCTGCATACACCAACATGGACGAAGCCCCAATATAAAATGCTGAGTAGAAATATAAGTTGATGAGTGCATTACAACATATGTCATTTATACACATTTTTTTTTTCTTTTTTTGAGACAGTGTCTCACTCTGTTGCCCGGGCAAGAGTGCTGTGGCATCAGCCTAGCTCACAGCAACCTCAAACTCCTGGGCTCAAGCAATCTTCCTGCCTAAGCCTCCCGAGTAGCTGGGACTACAGGCATGCACCACTATGCCTGGCTAATTTTTTCTATATGTATATTTTAATTGTCCAGCTAATTTCTTTCTATTTTTAGTAGAGATGGGGTCTTGCTCTTGCTCAGGCTGGTCTCGAACTCCTGAGCTCAAACGATCCTCCCACCTTGGCCTCCCAGAGTGCTAGGATTACAGGTGCGAGCCACCGCGCCCGACTTATATACATTTTAAAAGCCTGTGTAGGACAGGCGTAGTGGCTCACGCCTGTAATCCTAGCACTCTGGGAGGCCGAGGCGGGTGGATCATCTGAGGTCAGGAGTTTGAGACCAGATGAACAAAAGCGAGACCCCGTCTCTACTAAAAAAATAGAAAGAAATGAGCTGGTCAACTAAAAAAAATATATATATAAAAAAAATTAGCCAAGCATGGTAGCACATGCCTGTAGTCCCAGCTGCTCAGGAGGCTGAGGCAGGAGGATCGCTTGAGCCCAGGGGTTTGAGGTTGCTGTGAGCTAGGCTGATGCCACGGCACTCTAGCCCAGGTGACAGAGTGAGACACTGTCTCAAAAAAAAAAAGGCCTGCATAAATGCCGTTTATTGTCTATGGTCAAACGCCACAGAGGAAGAGAACAAAACTAGGTTGGAAATTGTTCCGTGGTGAGCAGGTATGTGGAAACCTACTCATAAGAGCCAAGGGAGGCCAGAAAAAGAGGCTAAGAAATCCAGTTTCTCAGAAAGAAATATTTCATAGGGACTTACAACCAGAAGTGATGTCTGAGGTGGTTGAGAGATGGCGGATCTCTGCACCTGCCTTCCAGAAAATATCCTTTACATATAGAGCAAGCTTTTAGGGTAAAAGTAGCTGGTCATGTCTTAGACATTCTTTTGAAACTTGTGACCACTGGGGACGTTAGATAAGCTTCTTTATGAGGGGTTATCTGGGCTCCAGGCATTGTCTCAAGGCTTTGCTGCAGGAGTTAAAACCTTGGTCATTTTGGTGGTTTCGCTTCAAGATGGCATCACTCTTGCTATGCAACAGGCTGTTCTCCTGCAGGAATTATCCTCTTCAGGTAGGAATGATGGTAAATTGTGGAGATACATGTGATGGAAAGAAAAGGAGCCTTAATTGCTTCTATAATTTTATTTCTTATTTTGATTGTTATTCTTATTTGCTCTAAAATCTACCACTGTAACTATTTCTTATTTTTACAAAAAATTTTTGGACACTTTTTTGGATAATACATTATTTTTATAGCATTCTATATGATTGAAATGTTACAAACATTTAAAAAAGTCTGGGATGCCATGACATGCGTAAGGGTACCATGGTCATTTTTAACAAGGAAGTCGAGTCAAAGAGACAAAGATTTGATATTTTAAGGCTCCAGGATGAAATAATAAGTTTTCTGCCATGACCCCCCTGTCACACACATGTACAGAGACAGGAGGACAAATATCAGTACCCATAGGAGATCCAGGATTTTTTGGACATTATTCCCAAGGGAACAACTCTCTAGGAAGATCTGCCATCCTCTCCTGGAATAGTTTATCAAAGGCTTCAGCTTGGGCCACCGTGAAGTAATTTTTCCAGTCCCCGGTTATGCCTGGAAAACATGAAACGGAGACTGAGGTCAGATGGAGGGGTAAGTCTTAGGACCCCAACTCATCTCCTCAAAAGGTCTGTTGCCACCGTCCACCCGTCATGGACATTGTAGTGAATACAGCAGAATGACCAGCAGTTCCTGGGTGGGCCTGATACCGCCTGGCAACATACCATTCACCCTTGTACCTGCCTGGAAATGATTTCCTACCTTCCCTCTCCCAGCCCATTTCCTTTTTTTGTGAGTCAGAGTCTCGTTTTGTCACCCCGGCTAGAGTGCAGTGGCATCATGACAGCTCACTGCAACCTCAAATGCCTGGGCTCAAGCCATCCTCCTGCCTCAGCCTCCCAAGTAGCTGGGACTACAGGGGTGCACCACCACGCCAGGCTAATTTTTCTATTTTTGTAGAGGCGGAGTCTCGCTCTTGCTCAGGCTGGTCTTGAACTCCTGATCTCAAGCGATCCTCCTGCCTCGGCCTCCCAAAGTGCTAGGGGTGAGCCACTGTGCCTGGCCCAAATTTCTTCTTTTAAGGTTGCCAGTCATATTGGGTTAGGGCCCAACATATAAGCCTCATTTTAACTTAATTACTTCTATTCAAAGGCATTACACCCGAATGTGATTACATTCAGAGGTTCTGAAGGTTAGGACTTCAACATGTGAATTTTGGGGGAACACCATTCAGCCCACAACACTCTGCCTTCTGCACCCCCATTTCCATGTCCTTCTCACATGCAAAATACATGCACCCCATCCCAACAGCCCAAAAGTCTTAAGCCATTCCAGCATCAACTCGAAGTCCAAAATCTCATCTAAATATCACCTAAGTCTCACCAAGGCACGAGTGAGACTTGAGATCTGATTCATTGTGAGGCAAAAGTCCCCTGCAGCTGCTGACCTATGAAACCAGACGTGTAACCTGCTTTCAAAATACAATGGTGGGACAGGCATAGGACAGATATTCTCACTCCAAAAGAGAGAAATTTGAAAGAAGAAAGAGGTCGTGGGTCCCCAGCAACCAAAAACCTAGCAGGGACAATTCCATGAGATTTTAAGGCTCAAGACTAATCTTGGTCTCTGCCCTTCTGGCCAACTGTAGCGACAGTGGCCCTGACCTGCTCAAGGTCTTTTGAAGCATTTACTTTTTTTTCTTTCATGGGTCACCATCCCAGATATATTTGAACTGTAGGATTTTGGAAAAATGGATTCTTTAACTCTGTGCAATAGACATTTTCATTCATCTTGAGCCCAAGGGTAGAGACATGATTAAGCTTTTATCACAAGGGGCCTTACGATACCTGATAGCAAAGTCTCTCCTCTCTCCTTTTTCCAGCTGAGTCATTCCTTCATACGTGTCTTTGTTAAGGATAGTTCTCTACGCTAACTCATCGGTGGGGTAGCCCCTACATTACCACCCCTTATTCCTTCCTCCTTCCCCAGGTCAATCCCGGCTTGCGAGCCTGGTGGGAGTAGCTCCTTAACCTGGCCACTGCTTGTGGAGTGGATATCCTCCTATGTCAGATTCACAGGAGAGAGAATCTAAATGATTTCGTAACAGTCAGATAACCATCCCAGGATGGATCAACTGTCTCCAAGCACCTGCAGTCCACATCAGTACCATGAAAAGAGACTCCCCGATCAGGACGCGTGAGACATTCTCTGGGTCGTGAGCAATTAAAGTGGACACATTCCAACACTCCTTCATCTCAACTGTTAGCACCCCGTTTTAAGCACAAGAATGCCCTCCATGTATTCTGATACATTTTGAAACCAGAGCATTTTCTTTTACCTTTTCTCATAAGCGGTTCTTTGTGAACTAAGTAAGTATCACCCAGCATGGAAAGATTGGACATCTTGTTTTCTTTCATGACCTGAAAGGAGCTATTCTTGACGACTGAGTTAAATTCTTCTGGTTCCATCTTCTTACCCAGGAATTGACAGATCTTCTCTATGGTTCTTTCTGTGTCCTGAAAGAAGAAAAAACAAGGGTGAGGACATGAAAGAGAAAATAAGATGAGGCCGGGTGTGGTGGCTCACGCCTGTAATCCTAGCACTCTGGGAGGCCGAGGTGGGAGGATTGCTTGAGCTCAGGAGTTCGAGACCAGCCTGAGCAAGAGCGAGACCCCGTCTCTACTAAAAATAGAAAGAAATTGGCCAAACAATTAAAAATAGAAAAAGTTAGCTGGGCATGGTGGCACATGCCTGTAGTCCCAGCTACACGGGAGGCTGAGACAGTAGGATTGCTCAAGCCCAGGAGTTTGAGGTTGCTGTGAGCTAGGCTGACGCCACGGCACTCGCCCCAGGCAAGAGAGTGAGACTCTGTCTCAAAAAAAAAAAAAAATGAAAAAGAGAAAATAAGATGAGAAGGAGGAGAGTACAGAATGAGGAGGAGGAGGGGGAAGAAGAAGAGAGGAACAAGATAAGGAAGGGAGAAGTGGTTGAGTTGGACGCATCTAGGAGAAAGAAAGAGAAAACGGTAAAGAAGAGAGAGCACAAAGTATGTAAAAGGTGCAAGGGTCATCATGGATCTCCCAGTGTGGTTGAGTTTAGGGTAACCTAACAGTAAGAGACAGGCTCTAGGGTTTCTAAAGAGACTTTGCGAAAGACTTCTAGACAATGATTAGTCTTAAGCAAGGAGAGGTTCAGGGAGAACTTGACTAAGATTTAAGGAATTGGTTTCAAATCTTGTCTGTGCCATCAAACGATGCACTGTTTCTCATAACTACCATTTGAATAATACGTAGAGTTTTACAATATCTTCTTGTATATGATCTCAATAATCATAATAGTACTTGGCAACGGGATCCTGGGAGATTATGATAAGAAAATAGATTTTTATACCAGAAAGACTTTGCTTTGCATCATAAATGTTTCTTTTAGAACTGTAATGCTTTAAAATTTTTCTTTATTTCATGAGCCCCAGTTGTTATCTAACAAGAGGGCACACAACTGTGGAAAGAGCTAACATGAGAGTTGAGCGTGTGAGTTGAGAGGAAACTTACAGGAAGGTACGGGATCATGTACCCGAGGTAGCTAAACTTGTTACAAAAGGCTTCTTGATTAAAATGGGATTCGTGCTGAGACCATCTAAGATTGGACAGAGGAAGCCAGAGGAAGGTGATGGGAAGTAATGTTTCTCAGATGGAAGCAAAAATCCAGTGTTTATGTTATTTTCTCTTTTCTCCACAATACCACTAATAGGTCAAGTTCTTTTAATTAATATAATGGTTCTAATCACCCTTACTGGTTCTGAGCATCACCTGACAGCTTTTCCTGTCCATTACTCAGAATGTTTACATAGATTGATTTCTTGCCTTCATTTCTCTTCTTATCCATCACGCTGAGATGTCAGACAGTTGGACACATTTCTGGAACCGAACTGTTTCTACCTCGTTCTGTCTCCCTCCCCAGCACCCTCTCAACACTAGGTTAGCAGCAGCCCCGTGAGTCCTGCCCACACAAACTTTTACAACCACCGGGGCCAGCATAAGCCATTGTACTCTGCCTGAATGCATGGAAAAAGCCCTTCTAGATGTTTCAAGAAGATAAAATAAAGAACACGTGAAGAAAGAACACGAAGCTTGAGAAGGGTCAACCAGAAGTAGGGCAGTAAAAACCAGGGAGCTAATCTCACTCTCAGTGAGTCTTCAGGAGGCTGAATTTTGACTGAGAAGGTGGAACGGAGACACAGGGAAACGGAGGGAAGTTAGAGGAAGTGTTGGTGGTGAGAAGCTGTGTACCAACTGTTACAATGATGGTTACCCATTTCAGCTCTTCGTAACTCAGCATCAGGAAGTTTCCCCTCTCTTTCATGGACACCCAGCCGTGAACGTGGTCAAACCATGACCCATATACCACTGCATGGGGGGAGGCAGAAAGACAGATGGGTTAACCCAATCTATTATGTTCACTCCCCTACCAGCTTGATCAAGATATAATTGACACATTAAACTTGTGTATATTTACAGTGTACAACATGATATTTTGATATATGTACACATTGTGAAATGACAAAATTGAGCTAATTAACACAGTCATCACCTCACATACTTACCATTTTTTGGGCGGTGAGAACATTGAAGACCTACTCGCTTAGCAATTTTCAAGTACATAATATTATTTACTATAGTCAACATGCAGTACAGTAGATCTGAGGAACATAATCATTTTGTCTCACTGAAACTTTCTACCCTTTGACCAACGTCTCACTAATCCCATCCTCCCCCCCACCCCCGTTGACTTCCATTCTACTCTCCGATTCTATGAGTTCAACTTTTTAAAGATTCCACATACAAGTGAGATCATGGCTTATTTGGCTTTCTGTGACTGGCTTATTTCACTTAGCATAATGTCCTCCAGGTTCACCCTGTCTTACATGGACAGCCCTTGAATAACATATATGTAACATATAATTTTATATATAATATATAAAGAAGAGATATCTCCACCCTACAGCACTATTCACAATAGCTAAGATATGGATTTAACCTAAGTGTCCATCAACAGATGAATGGATAAAGAAAATGTGTATGTATATATATGTATGTATGTATATATACGTAATTGTCCCTTGATATCTGCATAAAGACACTCTATCCTTTTAATCCACCCCCCCCATATTTTATGTTTTTGATGTCACAGTTTACATTTTTTATATTGCATACTGCTTAACAAATTATTGTGGCTATTACTATTTTTAATAGTTTTATCTTTTAACCATGACACTAAAGATATAAATGATTTACCCACCACCATTATATTAAAGTATTCTGAATTTGACTGTGTAGTTACTTTTACAAGTGAGTTTTATACTTTCGTATGTTTTTGTGGCAGTATTATAATTAACATCCTTTTCTTTCAGCTTGAAGAATTCTCTTTATTCTTTCTTTTCTTTTCTTTCTTTCTCCTTCCTTCCTTCCTTTCCTCTTTCCTTTCCTTTCTTTCTTTCTTTCTTTCTTTCTTTCTTTCTTTCTTTCTTTCTTTCTTTCTTTCTTTCTTTCTTTCTTTCTTTCTTTCATTTCATTTCCAAGACAGAGCCTTGCTTTGTCAGCCTGGCTAGAGTGCAGTGGTGTTATTGTAGCTAACTGCAACCTCAAATTCCTGGGCTCAAGTGATTCTCCTGCTTCAGCCTTTCAAGTAGCAGGGACTATAGGCACACACCACCATGGCCAGCTAATTTTTAAAAAATTTTTTGTAGAAACAGGGTCTCATTCTTGCTCAGGCTGGTCTTGAACTCCTGGCTTCAAGCAATCCTCCTACCTCAGCCTCCCAGAGTGCTAGGATTACAGGTGTGAGCCACCACACTTGGCCCATTATTTCTTATGAGACAGGTTTGGTGATGATGCATTCCCCCAGCTTTTGTTTGTCTGGGGAAGTCTTTACCTATTCTTCATTTCTGAAAGGCAGATTTGCCAGGTGAAGTATTCTTGGTTGACAATCTTTTTCCCTCAGAAGTTTGATTGTATCATCCCACTCTCTGTTTGCTTGTAAAGGTTTTGCTGAGAAGTCTGCTGCTAGCTTTATTGGAACTTCCTTGTGTGTAATATGCTTCTTTTCTCATGTGGCTTTCAGAATTCCATCTTTGTCTTTGATTTTCGACAAAGAGTATAATATGTTTGAGTATAATATGTCTTGGTATAATCTTGCTTGAATTGAATCTCGTGGTGACCCTTGAGTTTCCTAAACTTGGATATTCGTATCTTTCCCCAGATTAGTAATGTTTTCTGCTTTTATTTTAGTAAGTTTTATGACTCTTTGTCTCTCACTTTTTCTTCAACTCCTACAATTAGAACATATTCTCTTTTGATGCTGCCCCGTAAGTTCTGTAAGCTTTCCTCATTTCTTTTCATTCTTTTTTCTTTTTTCCCCTTTGCATATTCACATCTAATCTGTCTTTGAATTCACAGGTTCCTTCTTCTGCTCGATCATTTCTGCTATTGATGCTCTCTATTGCATTTTTATTTTTTTATTGCATTTTCACCTCCAAAATTTCTTTTTTTAAAAAAATAATTTCAATCTCTCTATTAAATATCTCATTTGGTCATTTCTTGTTTTCTTGTTTTTGTTGAATTGTTTTTCTGTTTTTCTTGAAATTCACTGAGCTTACTTAAAACAATGATTTTGAATTCTTTGCCAAGCAGTTTATACATCTGCATTTGTTTAGGGTCAGCTGTTGGTCCTTTATTTTGTTCCTCGGTGATGTCTTGTTTCTCTGATTGTTCTTGTTCCTTGTGGCAGTGCATTGGTGTCTGTGCGTTTGAAGATACAGGGCCATATTCCAGTCTTTGCAGACTATCTTGGTCTGGGAAAGCCTTTCACCAATCAGCCCATCCAGATATTCCGCGAAGGCTCTCTGGTGTGGTCTGTGAGTCTATTTCATTCTTAACTTTGGACATGCAAAGTGTTGGGAGAAGCATGGGACCAAGAAACTAATGGCCTTCTATGACTCCTGGAGATAGTGAGTATGAGTCATTCATTTTGATTATCCCTTTGGCCATACCTAGTTCAGAGGTGCACATGCAGTTGGTGCACATGGTCTGCCTTGGGAGGTGGGACCCAGAGCAGAGGACCACACAGACCCTGACAGCATGCTTGGAGTCTTTTGCATGAGGGATTCCATGGCTGAAGGTTCCTGTAGCATAGGTAATAAGAAGCTTGAAAGCTCCAGGTAAGCCAGTGCCCTTGTCCCTCTAGACTCCTTACTTTGTTGGAGGCAGAAATGTGTTCAGAGCAGGGGACCCCTAAGGCCTTGTTTTCTCTCTTTTTTTTTTTTAAAGAGGTTTATTTAGCTCAGATTCTTTTTTTTTTTTTTTTGAGACAGAGTCTTGCTTTGTTGCCTGGGTAAAGTGCAGTGGCATCATCATAGCTCACTGCAACCTTAAACTCCTGGGCTCAAGCGATCCTCCTGCCTCAGCCTCTTCAGTAGTTGGAACTTTCTTTTCTATTTTCAATATAGACGGGGGTCTCGCTTATTGCTCAGGCTGGTCTCAAACTCCTCAGCTCAAGTGACCCTCCCGCCTCAGCCTCCCAGTGTGCTAGGATTACAGGCGTGAGCCACCTCGCCTGGCCTAAGGCCTTGTTATCATGTGTGATCCAAAGCTCTGCTCTAAGGCCCAGAGTCCAGAGCAGGAACCCATGTTGCCCGGGTCTAAGAATAATATTTCCTGGAACTTGAATTCCCAAGGTTTCTTCATCTGTATAGGGAAAAGGGTTTGGTTTACTCCTCTCCATGGTTACGGACAGCTCAGAATATTTATGTTAGTTGGCACAATGAAGATTTTGATGTTGGTGGCTCTTGATTGGATAAGAAGGAAAAAGGCCTGTGCATGAGTTTTAAAGCACAGATGGGCAAGATATTGGGATAGTGGTGAGGGTTACAGGATGTGTCTTCATCGCTCACCACTATAGACTGGATTTTACAAGATTCCTGGTGACAGCTGAAGCACAATCCAGACTTCTTTAGGTACCAAATGGCGAGATCAAATATAGCATGGAAGAGCGGAGTGTTCTGTTCATGTCTGGACTTCCATCATATGGTTTCACTGTTAGTCTTTTTCTGAAAGAGAAACCTGGAGCAAGGCAGGATATATGGCTGCAGAGTACAGCTAGGATCAATAGCAAATATGACTGTCAGGCTTTGAGGATTTGACTTTATGCTGAGGGCAAACAATCCAGGATGGTTGTAAAGAGAAAATGAACTGTTCAGAGTCTGATAGATAATTGCAATGTAGCCTAGAAGGGCCAAAGAGTATTCGGGTAAGGACACCAATAATGCATTTGTTATGTTAATCTAGGTGAGAAGTAACAGTGGCTCTGCTTAATAAAGGGCCAACAGAAGCAGTAGTCAATGGTTATTGCTTGTCTAAAAAAGGTATGTCCAGTAATTACCATGTAGCAAGAATCATTCCAGGACCTGGGGTTCAACAATGAACCACTCGAAGAGCTTACATTTTAGTGTGGAGACACATGGAATAAACAAATAAATACATAACCTGTCAGTGATGAGTACTATTAAGGAAAACAAAAAGAGAGGGCAATAGTGATGGGGAAAGTTGCCATTTTATATATTGTCGCAATTGTAGGATTTCCTAAATACAGCAGCATTTTATCAGAGACCAGAATGAAGATATTAATCGAGGTGGTGGGACTTGATTAATAATGAGATAAAGGAAAGTGGTGAGGGGCAGCGGGGAGTGGAGTGAGAAAAAGAAGACACGTATGAAATGTCAGAATGGCGCCAGTGCTTGGGTGAGGGCAGGGGTGGATCTGTTTATTGAGGAAGATACGCGTGCAGTAGAAGCAGTTTGCGGTATGAGGGAAAGGTGCGTTCAGTCTTGAACATGCTGAATCGGGGGTAGCTACGGCTCCCTCCGGGCTGCTGGAGCCTGGGAGACATTCGCAGCTGAGACAGGGGACTCAAGACGCAGTTGTGAGAAAAACCGCCAAATTGAAAGTGCTCGAGAAAGCCCAGAGATTCTGCATAATTGCATAATTAAAAGTATAGAGATTCCAGAGTCATGCAAACGTAGAAATAGAGATTAAGGGAGTTTTGGAAAGAGGCATTTTGTGGGGGAAAAAAAACGGTAGAAGGTCAGGATTGTGTTGTCTGGGAGCCAACGAAAAGCCGACTTTCAGAAGGCCACCATCAGGAGAGTGGAGAAGAATACAGCAGTCTGCGTTAGCTGCTGGGGACGCAGGAAACGGCGTGGCCGGTTTCCCAGCGGCAGGCGGAGGGGTCGCTGCAGCGCGAGAGGCGGGGCCTTCGCCGATTGGGGTTCCGGCGGCGACGGAGCCTTATACCCGTGGGCTGGTGAGATGTACACACGCAAGGCTGGCTGTCAAGTGAGGTTGATCGCGGTGGTCCCCAACCTTTGTGGCACAGGGACGGTTTCGTGGAAGACAGTTTTCCCACGGGAAGCGGTGGGGGCGGGGGCGGCGCAGCTCCTTGGCCGGGTCCCTAAGAGGCCGCGCTCCGGAATGGGTTGGGGGCTCCCATCGCCCCCTAGCGTCCGTATTTTGTTACTACAACACACTCACCGTTTCCTTCCATGAACCATTCGAGATACTGTTCTATTGACTTCGGTTTCTTAGCAAGATGCACTGAATTCCAGAAAAAATAAGCAGATACGACAATGTCTTTGGGATTTCTGATGAGATAAATCACCTTAAATGGAAACATGGGAGAATGAAAAATCAATACATTTATTTCCCACTCCTTTTGCTCTTCATAAAAATGGGGGAAAAGCAATTTCTTAGAAGCTGCCTATTAAATGTCAATGGATTCTTTTAATAAATTAATGACTTCATTAATTAATCAAATATAAAGTGTAAAGTTCTTATGAAGTAGTCACCGTGCTAGGAGTATGGCAATGGAAGAGGAAAGCATGGTCCCCTCCCTCTGGGATATTATGGTCTCATAGTGGGAAGCAACTGGAAGGTTTTAAGATGTGAGTGGCATTATATTTGTGTACTGTAGCATAAAGATCACTAATAGGAGAATGGATTAATTATGCTACGTTCCTAGATACATAGCAATATATATCCGCATGGACCCCCAAGACCATGGATGAATCTCACAGACATCTGACAGTTCATGCAGCATGACACCATTTGTATGAAGTTCAAGAACAGGCAAAACTAATCTATAGTTATAAGTCAGGGGAGTGTTTACCTCTGTGTGTGGGCATTGGTTGGCAAGGGGGATGAGGGAGTGGAAATATTCTAAATTTGGACCTAGATGGGGGTTAGTGTGCACATATGTAAATATTCATTAAGCTAATACTTAAGATTACTACACACACAGGCGCACACACACAAACGAGCAAGATTACTTGGCATTTGAGCATCTAAATTTTACTTTGGATCCTGTACCAACTGTCTTTGTGACT
The DNA here is from genome assembly GCA_004363605.1 of Indri indri. NCBI lineage: Eukaryota > Metazoa > Chordata > Mammalia > Primates > Indriidae > Indri > Indri indri. The sequence continues at coordinate 38,159 of RJWJ010000817.1, read as the reverse complement.
TTATTCTAGTTCTCATTTCTCTTAGGCCACAGTTTCCCCACACAGGGATTTTACCAAACACTGATAAGACACACGTAAAAACCTAAACATCTGTACCCCCATAATATGCTGAAATAAAAAAAAAAGACACACGTAAATAGGTATATGGTAACAAATTCATTGTGCTATTGCACAATGTACGCTTTCTAAGAGAGGAGAGTAGTATGCTAAGTTTCTCAATTTAGTTTAAGCAAAAAACATTTAAGAAATTCACAAACCAATAAACACTTTCTAGGAAAGTTTTTTTTTTTTTTTAAGGGAAGCATGTTTCTAAAAATAGTCTGACAGATGTTAGATCCTGAATAATGATTGTCCCATCTGGTGATCATCGGTCAGCCTCATGGGAGATCCGTGTGGCTGCTAATCTCGATAGACAGCTACGCTCAGTAAGCCATGGCGGTTGGAACCACCAGCCATGACACGAGAGCAGGGGCCCTGGATTTAGGCATTGATCTACAAATGTCCTGTTTCCCATGTGAACAATTGTTTCTTTTCAGTGGCAAGAGGCACTAATTGAATTAAGATTGGCTCACTATTTTTTTTTAATGTAGAACAACAAAAAGGAGCTTATTTAGTATAAAATGCAGTTATAAATTCTAGTTGGGCTTAACACGTGGTTTTCTGATTCTGGCATTATCACGTCACTTTATTGTGGTTTAAATCTGGCCAGGGTAATCTGCAGAATGGTATATACCTTCATATTCAAGCATGGTCTGTGGAATAGCCACACTGGCATCACCTAATAGAGAATCTTGGGTCCCATGCAGACCTACTGAGTGAGAATGCATTTCAACAAGGTCTCCAGGTGATTTATAGGCACATTAAAGTTTGAAAAGCATCCGTCAAACATGTCTTGACCATTATGCACTGACCTTGGCCTTGGAACTGAAGATAGACTTGGAGAAGAGATGGATGGGCAGGTGGGAGTTGAAGAAGCGTGGGCCCACCTTCTTATTTAGTAATCTAAACCCGTATGCATTGTCTACCCAGGGTGAGCGCTCCCAGAGGGGCTTGGATCGGATCCACTTGGTATCTCCCTTGGATCGAATCAGGCAGAGAATCTCTGACAACCAGTGTGTTCCTGGACAAAGAAGGAAAAATCATGGTCACTCGTTTCAATCTGACTTTGAAAAAATTTATGGCAAAATACACATAACATAAAATGTAACATTTTTGAACATACAGTTTTGTCGTGTTAAGTATGTTCCCAGTGTTGCATAATTTTTTCAACTTGCAAAACTGAAACTCTATGCTTATTAAACAACAACTCATTCCTCCCTCCCTCCACCCCTTAGCAACCACCATTGTATTAATACTTTCTGTTTCTGTGAACTTGACTAATCTAGACACCTCACATAAGTAGAATCATGCAGTGTTCGCATTTTGGTGACTGGCTCATTGCATTTAGCATAATGACCTCAAGGTTTATCCAGGCTGTAGCATGCATCACAATTTTCTTCCTTTTAAAGGATGAATAATGTTCCATTGTATCTATTTGCCACAATTTGTTTATCTACTCATCTGTCAATGGGTATTTGCGTTGCTTCCACTTTTTGACTATTTGCTGAAATTTTTAAATAAGTTCCCATTGCTCTTGGCTTTTCAAGGCCATGCGCCTCCCAGTGCCTCTGGCCTCAATCTTTGTCCAATTTGTAATACTTCGACTCCCATAGAAATACGATCTACATCTTCCAGTCCCTTGGATGTGGCAGGCTCTTCTCCAATTCTTGACCATTGTCCGTGATGATTCCTCTACGTGAAAATGTCCCCCTTCACCAAGTAATTTCACTTTCATTCTTTTCATTTCAATTTAGATTCTATTTCTTCTATTAGGACTTCAGTAGTCATCCTCCTCCCCACCAAGATAAACATCTGAATCTGCCTTAGCATTCACTCCTATGGGTTCTCCTAATACCTTAGATTATCCCCTCTGAACACTCATCTTACTGTGTAATTTCCTGACTGAATCCTTTTCTCTGCATGTAAATGCTATCAGGCATTGCTCCATCCCCTCAAACATTGCACATTGTCTGGCATTTGGAAAGACAGGCCACAGGCGATGGCTTATTCCTGTCATCCCAGCACTTTGGGAGGCTGATGTGGGAGGATCGCCTGGATTTGAGGCCAGGGGCTTGAGACAAGCCTGAGCAACATAGCAAGACCCCGTCTCTATAAAAAATTAAAAAAATATATTAGCCTTGCTTGCTGGTGGACACCTGTAGTTCCAGCTACTTGGGAGGATCACTTGAGCCCAGGAGTTAGAGACTACAGTGAGCTATGATTGGGTCGCTGTGCTCCAGCCTGGGTGACAGAGTGAGAGCCTGTCTCAAAGGGGGAAAAAAATAAGCACGCCAATCCAGTCGTCTACTGAATGAATAAAGAACACAGCCACAGCTTTTCTGAGTGCATGATTCCGTTTCCTTACCTGATTTGGGGTAAGTCACGGTCACTACATCCTCGTCCTGCAGCACAAACTCATCACGTACTTTTCTTAGGATTTCAGCGTCGTAATCAACGACAGGGAAAGCTATCCCTTCATACCAGAGGTAGCCGTCTGACATGATGATCGGCTCTTTGTGTTTGGTGTGAGGGAGTTAGCTGCAGTCAGCGTTGGAGGCTGCAGCAGCTGCTGGCACATTGGATTTTATGGTAAAGAGAAAACAATCATTAACCTCTGCCCTGTTTGTTTCAAAGTTTGCTGGCTGATGCAGAGAAGTACCGTGACTGATAGTCAAAGGTTAATGACATTGAGCAATTGTGAGCTCAGACAACATTCGGGAGGTAATCTGAATTTGAGTTCATAGGAGTGAACTGGAAATTCACTAACAAACGCAAGGACATAGAAATGTGTACACATTTAAAAATGTTTTTAATACACTTTATTTTTTATAAGAGTTGTAGATTTATAGAAAAATTGCAAAGAGAGTACAGAGAATTCCCATAGTCCATGCTTTATTCTGATTTCCTTAATTTTTACCTAATGTCCTTTTTTTGCTCTAAAATCCCACCCAGGACACCACAATTACATACAATCGTCAGGTCTCCTTAGGCTCCTCTTGGCTGTGACAGTTTCCAAGACTTTCTTTGTTTTTGGCGACCCTGACGATTTTGAGGAGTACTGGTCAGGTATTTTGTAGAATGTCCCTCCAGGGGGATCTGTCGGATATTTTTTCTCATAATTGGACTGGGTTCATGGGTTTTGGAGAGAAAGGTCATAGCAACAAACACCATTATCATCACATCGTATCAAGGGTCAACATGGTCAACTGTCAATATGGCTTGGCACTCATGATGTTGACCCTGGTTATCAGAGGTCGTGCTTTTCAGATTTCTCCACCGTCACTTCCCTTTCCCCCTCCTCCCTTTCTATGTGGGTATATCTTAAACATAAATTCTAGGCTTGAATATATTCATAAAGTCACATTATATGAACCCCAATCAAGAAACCTTATACAAAATAATAAGCCTGTACTCTTTAAATTGTCACGTTGTTATGAAAAACGAAGAAAAGCTGAGTATATGTTTCAGATTGAAGGAACATATCAACTAAGTATTATGTGAGTCCTGCTGCCCCCATGCTATAATTATATCATTGGGACCATTGGCCAAATCTGAATATGCAACGTCGATTTAGACAATAACATCATATCTCTGTGAGAGTCCCTGATTTCTATAATTTTACTGTGGATATGTAGGATATGTACTTGTTCTTAGAAAATATATGCTGAAGTTTTGAGGGATGAAAGAGAATGACAGGCCGGTGCGGTGGCTCATACCTGTAATCCTAGCACTCTGGGAGGCCGAGGTGGGAGGATCGCGTGAGGCCAGGAGTTCAAGACCAGCCTGAGCAAGAGTGAGACTCTGTCTCTACTGAAAAATAGAAAAATTAGCCAGGTGTGGTGGTGTGCACCTGTAGTCCCAACTACTCCAGAGGCTGAGGCAGGAGGATCACCTGAGCCCAGGAGTTTGGGGTTGCAGTGAGCTATGATGACACCACTGCACTCTACCCAGGGTGACAGTGCAAGGCTCTGTCTCAAAAAAACAACGAAACCAAATCAAACCAAAAAAAGCTTGAAGGAAATTGAGAAACCATAAACTGCAATCTCTTGAGCAAAGAACTTGCTTTCATTACGCAGACGTGGGGCTGGATTTATATGCAACTCTAACTGGGCTACAAGATCCACTTTTTATTTGGCATCTAATCATTAACATACTGGGAATTTATTAAGTACTTTCAGATTTTAGGCACCAAGTTAAGAAAATTCTTATATCTACCACATGGAAAATTTAAACAACTACTATTATTTCCTTGGTCCAGCACTTTTAGCTCCCAGTGGAGGACCCTGAGGGCCGATAGCTTCACATCTGCTCACAAAAAGCCAAAGGAGGATGCCACCAGATGCAGGGTATACTGATTCTAGGAGTACTTGAAGAAACATCTGGAAACATCTAGAAATGGTTTCTGCCATTTCCCCATGGACTTCTTTCCATGGGCTGAAATGAAAATCACCTAATGAATGATCTAAATACCAAATTTGAAGGGGACAATATTCAAATTAGAATATTTTATGATCAAGAAAACAATTACCATCTCTTTTTTACCTATTAATTCCAGGGCAGGATCAATGGATTGAGCAGTTGTGTGTTAAACTATGTACTGATAAAACAGATGTAAATCTCAGCCATTTGTTGGCCTTTTTGTACTGCTGGGTGGGGGGAGAAAGACAAGAAAACAGGCCATATCTAATATTATTAATGTATCTCAAAGATGAGTGGAATTTAGTCAGGCTAAGAGCTGGGAGTATACATGTGCTCCATCTAGGCAGATAGAGGAATCTGTATATCAATAGCCCAGCCTGGGCAACATAGTGTGAGACTTCCTCTCTACAAAAAATAAAAAAATTAGCTGAGCATGGTGGCACATCCCTGTGGTCCCGCTACTTGGAGGCTGAAGGGGGAGGATTCCTTGAGCCTGGGAATTCAAGGTTGCCTTGAATTGTGATCGCTCCACTGCACTCCAGCCTGGGCGACAGAGTGAGACCCTATCTCTTAAAAGAAAAAGAATCAAATAATTAAATTTTACCAAACAGTTAAGTTACTCTTGTTTCATATCTTAATATTGAGAAATGACTCCAGATAGTGATGATAATAATTATAAGGACATTGAATGGCCAATAATTATTGAGAGCTAACATGTCAATAATATTCTGAACATTTTACATATGCTATACCATTAAACTGTTGCACTGATTATATGGATTGATTTAGAAAGATATGTACCTCACCTACTCCATACCCTGAGAAGAGTAAGACACAGGATACAACTGTTAACTTTTTTGGAATGACTTTGCTAATCAGTAGTTGAGTGAGATTTTCACCTAATCCCTGTGACGCTGCACTCTATGCTCTGTACGGGACTATAGTTATCTCAGATGACATCCGAGCCCATGCTCTCTGCATTGGACTAGAGCTGTCCCAGGTGCCACCTCAGCCCATGCTCTGTCCTAGATTACCGTTGTGCCAGGTGACACCTAAGTTTGTGTTCTGTGCTGACTATAGTTATTGCTTATTGAAGGTCAAGTTTGCGCTGTGTATGGGATTATATTCATAGCTATCCTTGTTCTCCACAGGAAAAACTATTTTGGTGCCTGTGTAAAGTTGTACAACTAGTATTTTACCAAGTTGTGCTTGGTAATACAGTCTTTTTTTTCAAAAAAGCATATTTTTAAAAAATAAAATTTATTATAAAGAGTAATTTTGATTTTACTAGCTATTATGTACATTATTTCTATTGCCAGTTCATTCTAGTGTGCTAGTGTGAAGGCTATTTTTCCTAATAATCAGTAAGGATAAAATAAATGTCATTGTATTAGACCAGAATATATATTTTTTAATTTATAATTTTTATTTCAGAATATTATGGGGGTACAAATCTTTTGGTTACATGAATTGCTTTTGTACAGTTTGAGTCAAAGTTATAAGGGCCACATACTGTGCATTGTACCCATCAGGTGTGAATTTACCCATCCCTTCGTCTGCCCTCCCACCTGCTTGATTTCTGATGAGTTTTATTTCCAAATGTGCAAATAAGTGTTGATCGATTAGTTCCAGTTTAATGGTGAGTACATGTGGTGTTTGTTTTTCCATTCTTGTCATACTTCACTTAGAAGAATGGTCTCCAGTTCCATCCAGGTTAATACAAGAGGTATTAGTCCACCATTTTTTTTATGGCCTAGTAGAACTCCATGGTATACATATATCACATTTTATTAATCCACTCGTTATTGATGGGCACTTGGGTTGTTTCCACATCTTTGCAATTGTGTGTTGTAATGCTATAAACATTCGAGCACAGATGTCCTTTTAATAAAATGTCTTTTTTTCCCTTGGGTAAATACCCACTAGTGGGATTGCTGGATCAAATGGTAGGTCTACTTTTAGTTCTTTGAGGTATCTCCATACTACTTTCCATAGAGATTGTACTAGTTTGCAGTCCCATCAGCAGTGTAAGAGTGTTCCTAACTCTCCACACCCACGCCAGCATTTGTTGTTTTGGGACTTTTTGATAAAAGCCATTCTCATTGGAGTTAAGCAATATCTCATTGTGTTTTTGATTTGCATTTCCCTGATGATTAGAGATGTTGAGCATTTTTTCACGTTTATTGGCCATTAGTCTGTCTTCTTTTGAAATGCTTCTGTTTATGTCTTTTGCCCACTTTTTAATGGGGTTGTTTGATGTTTTCTTGCTGATTTGTTTGAGTTCTTTGTAGATTCTGGGTATTAGCCCTTTATTGGATGTATAGCATGCAAATATCTTGTCCCATTCTGCAGGTTGTCTATTTGCTCTATTGATTGTTTCCTTGGCTGTGCAGAAGCTTTTTAATTTAATCAGGTCCCATTGATTTATTTTTGTTATTGCTCTGATTGCCTTCAGGGTCTTCTTCATAAATTTTTGGCATGGCATGAACCAATATAATCAAAAGGTAAGTAAGTTGTGAAACTGTTTGTTATGCATATCATAACCAAAGTGGTAATTTCTCATATTTATAAAAAGTTTCTGTAAAATGATAATTCAAAGTATGAAAAGCTAATAAGAACATGAGTATAGGTCATAATTCACAATTTCTAAAAAATAAGAATGGCTCTTAAACATATGGAAAGATGAGAAAAAACTCCATAATAAAAGACATGCAAATTAAATGACACAGAATTAAATGTTACTTACCAAAATATAAAAATCCAAAAGGTTTGATAGCATGATTTATGGAGATGGTGTGGACCAGGCATTTTCTCTCATTTCTGGTGGAGGTGAAGATGAATACAGCCTTAAGGGCAGGCAATTTTCAACAAATATAAAGCATAATACTTTTCTCCTTGTAATTCCTCATATAGGAATTTATCCTAGAGATATACTTGTGTATGCTCAAGAGACATATGTACAAAGTTAATAAATGCAGCATTATTGCATTTATTAACTTTCTTGCATTTATACTTTCTTGTGGAAAGTATCCAAGCTGAGACTTGGATACTTTCCACAAGAATATCCCGTCAAGTGAGGTTGTAGTTTGTTGACATATTAAGCAACAAAGGGTTGGAAACAGCCAAAATGGCCATTACTACTGTACAAGTTATGGTCCATCTATGCAGTGGAATACTCTGTAGGTGTATAAAAAGAGCAACACGCCCAGTGAGAAAGGACCTCCAAGATAAATTAAAAAATGAATGTAAAAGAATCTGTATTTTGCGTGACTCAAACTATAGATATGATCACTTTAGCATTAAATATCTCTGGAAAGAGTAAAAACAATAACTATAAAATAAAAGACTTATCTAAATACTGTGGAGAAAGACGTGAGGTTAGAATGGTGTCTTTGTCACCCTGCAAGAGTTTGTTTTACGGTATGTCACTCACTGTGATGGACAACTTATTTTCTTCCCAGTTGGGAGATGTACTCTACCCGCAAGAGCTAAATAGCATGACTACATGGGGCAGGGGAAGACCAGCAAAGTGGGCAGGCAGTCCTTGTGGACAGAAAAAGGAAGTGATCTTCAGAAATAGCCTGATTGGTAACATCCGGGTGTTTGCCCTATTCGGACGTATCTGAGGGGTTGGACCGGGCTTGGCTCAGAGCCCAGCTGCTATGATTGGCTGAGACTTGTATACTTTCCACAAGAATGTCCCGTCAAGTGAGGTTGTAGTTTGTTGACATATTAAGTTAGGTTATTGTTTGCTATATACGGAAGCAGCTTTAGGCAAAATTTAATTTAACAGATGATTTGCTGAAGTTTTCAGGAAGGTGTGTACAGCAAGGCCTCAGTGGTTGATGTGTCAGGAGCAAAATGTCTTCGTTCAACTAGAACAACCTGAAATTTCAGTGGATCATGTCTGAGAAATGGAGCTAAACTCAAATATATAAACTTAAGTAAGAGTGAGTGAAAGAAATGCTGATTCTTGCTGTTTTACTTACACATGCTCTCATACACACTAAGGAACTATTATTGTATTATCTCTATTTTAGACTTGGAAAATGGGGTTGAGTGTGGTTAAGGGTTTTACTGAGTCATGTGGTTACAAAGTGGCAGAGCTGGGATTCACATCCAGGCAGTGTCAAGGCGGGGTCTGTGCTTGTAGTGGCTTGAATTGTGGCTTCTGGAAAGATGTGGCCATGTTGTAATTTCTGGAACCTATGAACGTGAGCTTATTTGGAAAAAGAGTTTCTGCAGATAGAATGGAGTTAAGAGTCTGGAGATGGGATCATTGGTAATTACGTTGTGGGCAATTCAATGACACATGTCCTTAGGAGGGACTGAAGAGGAGAAGACAGGGACACACAGAGGAGCAGGCCACATGGAGATGGAGGCAGAGAAGGGAGTGTTGCAGCGCAAGCCAGGGAGTGTCCCCCACCACGGGGAGCTGGAAGAGGCAGGCAGAATCCTCCCCCAGAGCCTCCAGGAAGAGCCCAGCATCGCTGACACCTTGATTTTGGACTTCTGGCCTTCAGAACTGAGAGAATAAATTGAGTTCAACAAATTGAATGAATTGTTTTAAGGCACCGAGTATGTGGCGATTTGTTACGGCAGCCACAGGACACGAATACAGGGCTCTTTAGTCCCACGTGCCAGCGCTTCCTCCAGAGCTACGTGAATCTTCTCTGTGAGTTGACGTCCATCAGTTCCATCGTGCAAAGTGGAAGTTGTCTCATGCTACCTGAATCTCACACATCCCTGGGGGATATCTGGGCTGTCGAAGGTGCCAGGAGGGGAGAACAAGCTCCAGAGACAGCGAGTTGTCAATGTGGAACTCCAGACTTCTCTTCTGCATGATCTTCTAACTACACGTATGAAATTAACCCACAAAACTGTCGCATCTGAAAAAATCTGGAGACATTTGTATCATTTTCCCACCTCCAACCTTGCCCAGAAATCTGTAGACTCTGCAGATATTCCTGCTGAAGAAGCAGCGGTGAGTTTGAACATTTCAGCAGTGGCGGGAAGAAGGACAAGGAGGCCTGGGGCCATTCTTTGCTCCAGGTGCCCAGTGATGCTCCATTTAATGTCCCTTGCAGATCGAGTTCCATCTCTGCTTTGAACAGAACATTCAGACGTCTGGGAGATGGAACAAAGTGCCAATCTGTACTCCTCGCCTCATTAACCTTAACAACACTAACACAACTCCCATCAATACACAGAATGCTATTGATTTTTGAGATACTAGTGGATATTTTATTATTGTCTTGCCATCTTTGTAGGGACCACGTTTGCAGAACTGAGTAGGAGCTATGTGATTCCTCCAGGAGGGAAGGACCCGACTTTCCTATAATGAATTTCCTGCAATCCCCTGCTGGCTGCCCCAACCTTACCATGTGTCCCCACCCCGTCCATGGTCACTGAGGCTGAGAAATCTCACGACAGGCCCTGTGCAACCTGGAGAACTGGGGAAGCCAGCAGCGTGGCTCAGTCTGAGTCTGAGGGCCTCAAAAACAGGGAAGCTGATGTTGTAACTCTCACCTGGAGGTCGAAGGTCTGAAAATCTGGGAGCTGCTGGAGCAAGTCCCAGAGTCCAAAGGCCAGAGAACATGGGATTCTGATGTCTCTGCACACTGAGAAGAAGGGTGTCCCAGCTGCAGAATACAGATCACCTTTCCTCTGCCTCTTCGTTCTATCTGGACCCTCAGCTAATTGTACTGTGCTCGCCCACATTGAGGGAGAATCTTCCTCTCTCAGTCTCCTGAATCGAACGCCAGTCTCTTCTGGAATCACCCTTGCAGATATACCTAGAAACAATTAATGCCTCACCAGCTACCTGTGTATCCCTTTACCTAGGGTAGTGGACACTAAAATAAACCAACTGAGGGACATCAATACATTTTAGGAGTGTAAAGCCATTCTGAGGTCGAATGTTTGAGAAGTGTTGTGCTAGATTTTTGCTAATTTAGCTCTCTAAAAGAAGGTCTTCTGATTTGAGCGAATTATGGAGTACATTTTCTTACCAGTACAGAATACAAGGAAACTGTTGTTATAAAACAAAGCAAAACAAAACAATTCATGGATTCCAGAAGGGGCATTTTTTGGTGTGTCACAACCAAAGCTTGGTGAGTAACCAGAAGATCTGTATTTTACCCTAGTTTTCCACTTAAAGTTTGGGTGGCCATGGGAAGCCACCCTGAGTTCAATTTCCTCACTGTCGTGGTCTGCAGTCTCACGGTGGCTACAACAATATACCATAGACTGTGTGGCTCATAAACAACAGGAATTTGTTTCTCACCATTCTGAAGCCTGGAAGTCCAAGGTCCAGGCAGATTTGGTTTCTAGTGTGGGCTTTTCTTGGTTCGTAAATGCCACCTTATAGCTGTGTTGTCACCTGGTATAAAGGGTGCAGGGTGTCTCTGGGGCCTCTTTAATGAGGACACTAATCCCATTAGTGAGAGTTCTACCCTCTTGACTTAATCACTTTCCAAAGACCCCATCTCCTGATACTATCATGTTAGGTGCTAGGATTTCAACAATTAAATTTTGTGGAAAACGTTCAGACCACAGCACTCATATACATATATTTTTTTACTGTGCTCTCACACTCATATATTACAGGTAACAAGATGCCAGATTCCAGGGTTGTGGATTTAGGAAGGTGTTGTGTCTGCCTTTTCCTTCACTGGGTGCTCAATGAACAGGAGTTGAGTCTAAATGAGAAACCGGGTGTCATGTGTGCGGGGAACGTGGCCAATGCTCCCCGCAAAAAGGCGTGCCCCTTTGGTAGAGTTGCAAGGGATAAGAAAATAATAGAGAAAAATGGAAAATGGAAGAAATAAAAGAATACACTGAGACAAAGATATAGTTTTATAAGTTTATAAAGATTATAGGCAAAGCGGGAGCTCAGGGGGCTTAGACCTCTCTGTGGGTCTCAAAAAAGCCCCGAATGAGGTCTTACATGGTAACTTAACAGGGAATAGTGAATAATTGCCAGGGGCAACAGGTTTACATAACAGCAGGTAGTTCCTCTCAGGTTAACAGATTTTCAAAAGGCTTCTACGGGAGGCTTCTACAGATTCTTTAACAATTCTGTCTACGTGAGCAAACGGTTACAAAGTCTTTCAAAGGTTAACTTCTAAATTCTAAGGTAAGTTTATCATTTAACAGAGGGGTTAAACAGAGATATGTTGGCTCCATGTTTATTAGGTTATTGTGAATAGAGACAGGTAGTCTAGAGTGGTTTAAACAAGAGCTTTGCTTTTAGCCATTCGGGAAGCTGTCTGTTTCAGAGGGCACTCCATTGTCAGCTCTCAGCCTGTAGTTTTTAATGGATTCACTTGTGCTTTACAAAGCAAATCCAAACCTTTAGGTCTGAGAAATGCAGCACCTGGTGGGATACAGCCGCTACTGCCTTTCAGAGGCGCCCTTCCGAGTGTAACAGTATTTGAAATGCAAACCAACGCGTTCACATATTCCTTCAGGGCAAAGCTCTGCAAAACTCCTAAGACAAATCCTGTCCCCAAACACGTTTAATATTAATTCATGGAGCGACACATGTGAATACCTGGTCTCCCGAAGTCTCTCCCTTCCTGCATTCGTGGGCATCTGCCTCCTGATATGAAGTGTCACTTGTATGGAAGACACCAAGAAGGCTGGAAATGGGACTTCATTGATGTGACTCACAGAATCCACTTAAGCAACTCAGGAGCCTCATTGGCTCAAATAACCAGATCAAATGGAAGGAGAAGGCAGAATGCCGGCTTGCTGGGTTCAGATCCGTCTGCTTTCATTTTTTCATGCTGCATGTGGGCTTTCACTGACGGTAGGGAGCAAGGAGTAGGCGTCGCCTTTTGCCCTTTCTGTATTTCAGCTAATAGAGAGAAAAATCTTCCCTCACCTTCACCACTAGGCAGGAGCACCCTGATTGGGTCATGAGTCCATGCTGAGGGGGATGTGTTAATATGGAAAACATTGAGTCAAAGTCCAGTTCCACGGTCTAAGGGTTTTCCAGTAACTACCAAAGTTGAACACCCTTGTACTCTCCGGCTCAGCCATTCTTTATACGCTCACCAAAGACACAGGCATGTTGACAGCAGTGCTGCTCATAATGTTCCTAGATGAACACCACCCTAATGCCTATAAAGTGTAACATGGATGATTAACTCATGGTGCATTCACAGTGTGGAATTATGTATCAATGAGGATGAGGTTTCTCCATCCACCTGCAACAATATGGGTGACTCTCATACATACAATATTGGGTGAAGGGACACAGACACAAGGGTGTGATTCAATGTATACAAAATACAAAAGGAGAGAAAATTAATGTATGGGGTCAGGTGCCAAGAGAGTGGTTATCCTTGGTGGGTAGGCCCTGGAAGGGGATGTGAAGTGTGGCTGAAAGTGATCTGTTTCTTACATAGTTGCTGGTTACATGGAGTGCTTATTTTATGAAAATTGAGCTAGCTGTACACAAATGACATATGCATTTTGAAATGTATGTGGATGGGTAAAAAACAAGTGGTATGTCCACAATACAATATTACTTGGTCATGAAAAAGGAACAAAGTATTGATCCATGATACAACATGGATGAATTTCAACATCATCATGCTGACTGACAGAAGCCAGGCACAAAGGGCCATATATTGTATGATTCCATTTATATGAAATACCCAGAATCAGCGAATCCATAGAGACAGAAAGCACGTTATTGGTTGCCAGGGTCTAGGAGGGAGGGAGAATGAGGAGTGTTTGCTGAATAGGAACAGGGTTTTCTTTTGGGATGATGAAAATATTTGGGAACTTGGCCAGGTGAGGTGGCTCATGCTTGTGATCCTAGCACTTTGGGAGGCTGAGGTGGGAGGGTCTTTTGAAGTCAGGAGTTTAAGACCAGCCTGAGCAACACAGTGAGACACTGTCTCTACAAAAAATAGAAAAATTAGCTGGTCACAGTGGCACGCACCTGTAGTCCCAGCTACTTGCGAGGCTGAGGCAGGAGGTCACTTGAGCCCGGGAGTTTGAGTTTGCAGTGAGCTGTGATGATGCCACTGCACTCTAGCCCAAGGAACAGAGCAAGACTGTGTCTTAAGGACAAAAAAAAAAAAAAAAAAAAAAAAGAAAAACATTTGGGAATTAGACAAAGGTGATGGTAGCACAAATTGTGAATGTACTAAATTCCACTGAATTGTTCACTTTAAAGTGGTCAATTGCATGCCATGTGAATTTCACCCAAAGTGATTTAAAAGTGTATTTTCTACTTGAATCCCCAAATTTTTAAATTGTAATATCAGAGAAAGCTTGAAGTTCTCTGACAGTTTCTGTAACTTGCCAAGGGTTATACTGTTAGCAATTCATTAGGATCTTTTACAAAAAATGAAAACTATATGAAGTGACAGTTTTGTTAATTATACTGATTTGATCATTCCACATTGTAAACATGTATCAAAACATCACATCGTACCCCATAAATGTATACAATTATCGGTTGTCACCAAGTTCTTCCCCGCACATGCCCTGCTGGGTCCCTACGTGGTCAGCACCATGCTGGTCACCACTGAGCACTGGCTGTGCCTTCTTTTCAAGGAAACGAGTCATCCACATGGCAAGGAGACCAAATCTTTATTGATCAGAATGTTCAGGATTGGAAAGGGTAGAATTCTGTTTTGACAGGCAGACGATGAATCTGTAACTTCTGTGTCTTTGGGAACACCAAGACTTATCTAAGTACTGCGGAGGAAAAAGAGAGGTTAGAATGGTGTCATCATCTGCCACCCTGTAAGGGTCCCTGTCACAGTCTGTCAGTCACCCTGATGGATGATTTATTTTCCTTTCTGATGGGAGATTTGGTCTACCCCCAAGAACTAAACAGAGTAGATGGAGCAGGAGACGGGCACAGGAGCATGAGAGATCAGTAGTCTGAGAAGGGTATAAATATTTCTCTTTCACTCTCAAATTGCATATACCATTATTGATTGATTTTTTTACTGATTATTGATTATTTTAATACCACATAAGTTATACAGTTCATTATCTGAACAACATTCATTAAATTGATTATTTTCAGGGTTAAGAAAGTTGTTTAAAGCAGGCAGTCTCATAATGTTGATGGAGGATAATTTGGAATAATTTAAAATTTTATACACACACACACACACACACAGAAAATTAACATGTACATATCTTCTGACTCTGTGATTTTACTCAGCTCTTCTAATGGGGTGAAAAACACCAAGTGAAATATTTCCTCCAAGATCAACATAGAAGGTACCCACTTGGTCATGGCAGTATCGAAATATTTAAAACAATCAACTTGTACTTTAATAGGGGACTGATATATGTATATTTATATTATGAATATATATTATTTATATATTCACATGGAAAATCTCCATAATATATATTAAAGGAAGATCAAGTGTCAGGTCATAGGGGATAGTATAATTCATTTATGTTTGATATGAAGTTCAAAATATTTACATAAGTGTAAATGCAGAGAATGAACCTGGAAGAATACATCCTGAATTGTTAGTTTTCTTTTCTGCTGTGAAAGGGAGTAGAAGGAGAAGAGGAAATTACTCCCTGTATTAATGTGTTATTTCAATGATTAAATGAGCATTTATTCATGTATTAATTGTGCATATCAAAATAAATATTTAGAAAATAAAAGCAGTGCATGCATATGATTATACATTTTAGACAGTCTGTAAAGATACATTGAGAACATGAAACTTGCCAACAACCCAGTACAAATGCTACTGTTAACTAACATTTCCTCATACTTATCTGCCTAGAGACTTTTCCCCCTATATTTATAATATAACTATTTGGGAGCATTTAAAAATTTTTGATGTCATTTCAGCAACATGGATAAAACTGGAGGTCATTATGTTTTTAAAAATTATTTATTTTTTTATTTCAGCGTATTACTGGGGTACAAATGCTTAGGTTGCCTATATTGCCTTTGTCCCGCCCGAGTCAGAGCTTCAAGCATGTCCGTCCCCCAGACGGTGTACACCACACCCATTAGGTGTGTATATACCCGTCCCCTCCTCCCTGCCATCTTCCCGACACCCGATAAATGTTACTACTATATGTGCACTTAAGTGTTCATCAGTTAATACCAATTTGATGGTGAGTGTATGTGGCGCTTGCTTTTCCATTCTTGTGGTGCTTCACTTAGTAGAATGGGCTCCAGCTCCATCCAGGATAATACAAGAGGTGCTAGATCACCTGTTTTAAACTTTTTGGACCAGGGCAGTGAAAAAGAAAGGAAAGAGGGAGGAAAGAAGAAAGACAGGAGATGTCTGTTTCTAAGAATCTACGCTGTGACAGTTAATACTGGGAGTGGTCCAGGAAGACAGGCATAAGGTGGAGACCCGGACCTGGATCACCGTGATGGCAACGAGGGCTCCAGCACTGGTGGCAGTTGGAAAGCAGCCCCTTGTGTGAGGTGGTGGTTCGATTGTTAAGACTCTCGCTGGCCTTGCACTGGGACGGTGTGCTGGGGGAGGGGCCGTGCCATGGCTCAGGGGCTTCTCAGAGTCCTGAGGACACAGTAACTGTATGAACAATGGGATCGGATGGCTATTGCTAAGCACCTCTGATCCCCTTAGTCTACGGTAACGAAAAGCTGCAGGTGAGCATCAGGCAATTGAAAGCAAGTGTGGAAACCAGCCAGGCTCCCTGGCATTTTGCCAAGAAGTGAAGCTGCAAACCAGTCCAGGAATAAACGACCGTTAGCTGAACTCCGGAGAAGGTTAAAGGCTCAACGAAGCCTGTCAGGGGTGGGGGTGGGGGGAAGGGACTCTGTGCACACATAAAACAACTCAGTTGCTACATCTGGGTCATTTCTGGAGACCCAGAAAGAAAGGCGAACACGCTTACTAGAGTCACGAGGTATACAGGGAAAAGCAGTTAGCTAGATTCAGGTAAAATCTAGCCGATTTCAGAGATAAATCTCGGAGTCTTGATCTCTGTGCCACTGATGTTGTGGGAAAGGACTCCAAAGACATTATCAAATGAACAGTTCTTTTTTTTGAATTTAATTCTTCATTCACATGGCATTTATTAAACGTTGCTGTGGCCCTGGTTGTAGGTGGTTGGGACACAGTGGTTCAACCCCTGCCTTTTACTCGCCACCGTCTAGGGAGGGAAACTGACAGTATGCTAAGGGCTGCAATACAGGCGCAGGGTGGGGAGGGGAAGATTCGTGCAGACAAGAGGAGGGGGAAGGGGGGGACTTCCCAGACCCGCATCCTCTGAGGACTAATGTGTAGAGCGAGCAGGCGAGTTAGTAACGACATGGAAAACTGGCTTTCGGGGCTCACGAGACTGGTGTAGCAGCCATGGGAGCTATTTCATAGCAACCCAGCTCTCACCTTTGGCAATCGCTTTCTGTTGCTCCATGAATTAATATTAAACGTGTTTGGGGACAGGATTTGTCTTAGGAGTTTTGCAGAGCTTTGCCCTGAAGGAATATGTGAACGCGTTGGTTTGCATTTCAAATGCTGTTACACTGGGAAGGGCGCCTCTGAAAGGCAGTAGCGGCCGTATCCCACCAGGCGCTGCCTTTCTCAGACCTAAAGGTTTGGATTTGCTTTGTAAAGCACAAGTGAATCCATTAAAAACTACATACAGGCTGAGAGCTGACAATGGAGTGCCCTCCGGAACAGACAGCTTCCCGAATGGCAAAAGCAAAGCTTTTGTTTAAACCACTCTAGACTACCTGTCTCTATTCACAATAACCTAATAAACATGGAGCCAACATATCTGTTTACCCCCTCTGTTAAATGATAAACTTACCTTAGAATTTAGAAGTTAACCTTTGAAAGACTTTGTAACCATTTGCTCACGTAGACAGAATTGTTAAAGAATCTGTAGAAGCCTCCCGTAGAAGCCTTTTGAAAATCTGTTAACTTGAGAGGAACTACCTGCTGTTATGTAAACCTGTTGCCCCTGGCAATTATTCACTATACCCTATAAGTTACCATGTAAGACCTCATTCGGGGCTTTTTTGAGACCCACAGAGAGGTCTAAGCCCCCTGAGCTCCCGCTTTGCCTATAATCTTTATAAACTTATAAAACTATATCTTTGTCTCAGTGTATTCTTTTATTTCTTCCATTTTCCATTTTTCTCTATTATTTTCTTATCCCTTGCAACTCTACCAAAGGGACCTGGCTTTTTGTGGGGAACATTGGCCACGTTCCCCGCAGCTTTCTGGGTGAGTTCATCAGGGTACCCCGCCCCTCCTCCCCAGAGGCCGCCCTCCCCAGCTCCCCTCTCGGCCCTCCCCACAGGCTGTCCACTGGGTCCCTCTCTCGGCCCCCTCTGTCCCTCACAGACAGGCCCTACTCCCTCAAATGAACAGTTCTATGAGGTTTGTTTTTGTTTTTGTTTTTGTTTTGTTTTGTTTTAGAAGGGGTCTCCTTCTGTTGCCCAGGTTGGAGTGCAATGGCGCATTCATAGCTCACTGCAAACTCCAACTCCTGGGCTCAAGCGATCCTCCTGCCTCAGCGTCCGAGTAGCTGGGACTACAGGCGTGCGCCACCACACCCTTTCTATGAATTTAGACAAATGTAGAGCTGGGGGTAGCAAATGAATACTGACTTTGACCCCCACTGAGTATGGGGGATGTTTGGGGCTTCATGTCTTAGAGGCTGATTGGCTAAGATGGTCCACCTCTCAGTGTTCATTTCTACATCCGTAATATGGCAATCTTGATGGGGAGAGAGCTAATGAATGAAAAACCCACAATAGAGCCTCTAGTAGGTGCTCATTTAATGGTGTCTGTTTGTATGTGGTCTCTACGTAACGTCTCATTCAGATGATGGGATTTGACAGCTGTGTTTGAGCATAGCCTGACTCCTAAGCCTGTCTCCTCCTTTCTGTGTGGCTGTCATGATTCCTATCACCACTTCCTGAGGTCGTGGTGAAGGTTACATGAGATGCTGTGCACGAAGTACCCGGCATGGTGGCCAGAGTATATTGAGCACTCCCTAAAATCCTACTCAGACACAAAAAGCAATGGTGATCGAGCACCTCTTGTATTATCCTGGATGGAGCTGGAGCCCATTCTACTAAGGGAAGTATCACAAGAATGGAAAAACAAGCACCACATGTCTCACCGTCAAATTGGTATTAACTGATCAACACTTAAGTGCACGTATAGTAGTAACATTCTTTGGGTGTCAGGCAGATGGGAGTGGGGAGGAGGGGATGGGTATATTCACACCTAATGGGTGTGGTGCGCACTGTCTGGGGGACGGACACGCTTGAGGCTCTGACTTGGGTGGGGCAAAGGCAATATGTGTCACCTGAACATTTGACCCCCGTAATACGCTGAAATAAAAAAAGTAAAATAAATAAGTATATAAATGTAAATAAATATATAAATAGAATAAAGAAAGCCCAGAAGCCCAATCCAACCCACCGTCTATCTTTGTACAGCCCAGGAGCTAATGGTTTTCTCATTTTTAAATGGCCAACCCCCAAATAAATAAATAAATAAATGGTGACTAATATTTTTTGATACTCGAAAATTACATGAGATTCAAATTTCAGGGTCCACGGATAAAATTTTACTAGAACATAGTCACATTTACTTTTTTAAAACAAATGTGTATAAATTTAAGTGTTACAAGTGCAATTTTGTTACATGGATGTATCGCATAATAGTGAAGTTTGGGCCTTCAGTGTATCCATGACCCGAATAATGTACATTGTAACCCCGCATTTTTTCTATTGAGAGGGAGTCTTGCTCTGTCACCTCAGATAGAGTGCAGTGGCATCGTCGTAGCTCACAGCAACCTCAAACTCTTGGGCTTGAGTGATCCTCTTGCCTCAGCCTCCCAAGTAACTGGGATTACAGGTGTGCACCACCACACCCGGCTAATTTTTCCTTTTTTTTTTAGACTAGTCAAGTGCAGTAGTGAGGAGGGGGGTTAAGTAGTAGAACAAGGAGTTCAATCTGTAACTGACTGTGAACAATCAAGTGAGATAACTCACTACCTTTGGACCAGCCTAATTTTTCCATTTTTAATAGAGGCAGGGTCTCACTCTTGCTCAGGCTGGTCTCGAACTCATGAACGGAAACAATCCTCCCATCTCGGCCTCCCAGAGTGCTAGGATTATAGGCGTGAGCCACTGAGCCCAGCCAGTGCCCATTTTTGTTTTGCCTGTGGCTGCTTTTGTGCCACCACGAGGGCAGAACTGTGTATTTGTAACAGAGACACATGGCTCACGAGGCCTAAAATATTTACTAAATATCAGGCCCTTCACAGGAAATGTTGGCTAACTCCTACTCTAGGCCATTGCCAGATCATCTAGATCCCAAGCTACCCTTTCGTTAATCCAGAGGGTTCCCACATTAAGAGATCCATAAGATCCCCCCTTCCAGCCTTCCCCAACCATCTTACTCGAGAGGAGAGCACTGCTTCCGTTTCCTGTCTTTGTTGTAATTGTTGGTCAATGAACACCAACTCCGATTCAAAATGTAGTCTTCCTTGCTGCATTTGTAAATGAGTTCGTCTCTGAATAAGAAGGGAAAGACACACTGGGGGGGATCTGTAGATAAGGGGTGCAGAAGGAGAACGATGAACATGGTCTTAAGAGTAATCGTTGCTAAACCAACAGCACATCATGCTTTTTCTACCACACTCAATTGTTTTCACTAAAGTTCAAATATGTAGAAAAGTCAGGATTTCAACTCAGGTCTATCTGCCACCATAAACCATGCAGCCAGCTGCTGTTATCCACTTCCCGGGTCCGGGGCATCCCAGGCAGCCCATCATAGGATACTCACCCATCGCCCTGCAGTAGTGCCAGCTGCCTTGGAATTCTTTGTCAAGAGAACACCAATTAAAGTCACTGTGGACGGAGATGCAATTGTAGTAGGTTACATCGCCATAGGTAAACGGAAAGACACAGGGTTGTTTAGAAATAACTGGAAAAGAGAATACATGCCAAGTGTAGGGCAAGCTTACAAAGGGAATTGACTTTCAAATGCCCATCCCAGTGATCTGCACCATGCTCACCCTTAACCCCTATATCCGCATGTAGCTGGTGCCATCAACTGCCTTTCCTGTGTGTGGCAGAAACATAAGGAGATATCAAAGGAAGGCTTATTTCAACCCAGAGCTGGAAGCAGGCTGGAATTGCTGGCTTTCTTTTATGGAAGTCCTCTAGCAATGGTACACCTGATTTTCCTAAGCCAACACTCTGGAGTCTTTCTACAGTCTTTTCTCCATCTCCTAGAAAGATACATCTTTTAGCCTGCCAAATTTAGCTCCTAAATATCTCTAAAAGTTCTCCGCTTCCCTCCCATACTTAATCACCACCCATCTTATTGCCTTGCCTTGACTACAGCAATAACTTATTTCAGGATGTTCCGAACCTATTTTTTTCCACCTGCTCTTCATGCCGCAGGACAATCCTTCTTCCCTCTTTCTTCCTTCCTTCCTTCCTTCCTTCCTTCCTTCCTTCCTTCCTTCCTTCCTTCCTTCCTTCCTTCCCTTGCTTCCTTGCTTCTTTATTCTTTTTTTTTCTTTGAGACAGGGTCTTGCTGTGTCACCTGTGGTGTGATCATAGCTCACTGCAGCTTTGAATTCCTGGGTTTAAGAGATCCTCCTGCCGCAGCCTCCTGAGTGGCTGGGACTACAAGCATGTGCCATCACATCTGGATAATTTCTTTTTTTACTTTGCGTAGAGACTGGTCTCAAAATCCTGGCCTCAAGTGATCCTCCTGCCTCAGCCTCCCAAAGTACTAGCATTACAGATGTGAGCCACCACACCCAGCCAGTTATTCTTAACTACTAATCTGGCCCTGACACTAATCTATTGATGTGTTATTGCTGTTAGGTATAAGAAATACCATTGAAATGGCTTATTATACCACACCCTACTTAATTTGGTCCTCAAATACAACTCAACTCTAGTCTCACCTTGGGTCACCCTTCTTTGTGTTCTCTCTGCTCAAACCTTGTAAAGTATCCCCAATGTGCCACCATCTTTCTTGCCTTGGGGATTTACAGACATGATCTTCTTTGTTTCATAGGAACTCATCCCTTTTGCTTATTGACTCTCCTCTTATGTTGAACTTAAATGTGAATTTCCATGGAACTTTCTTGAACATCCAGACAAGGCTAGGTCCATTTGTATTGAACTTCCTTACAAGTTCCCTTTTCTTATATTTTTAAAATTTCTTAAAACTTAAAAAAATTATTATGGATACATAATAGTTTTACATATTTATAGATGTGATGTTTTGATAAACGTATACAATGTGTGATGATTAAATCAGGGTAATTGGGGTATCCAATGCCTCAAGCATTTATCGTTTTTTTGTGTTAGGAACACTCCAATTCCACTCTTTTAGTTATTTTGAAATACACAATAAATTATTATAGTTATAAATTATTATATAGTTGCCCTATGGGGCTACCAAACATTAGACCTTATTCCTTCTATCTAACTGTATTTTTGTACCCATTAATAATCTTCTCTTTGACACATCCCCCCGCCCCCGCCCGCCAATGACCCTTTCCAGATTCTGATAACCATTATTCTACTTTATATGTTTGTAAGTTCGATTTTTTGTTTGTGTAAATTTAAGGGATACAAGTGCAGTTTCGTTACGTGGATATATTGCACAGTGGTGAAGTCTGGGCTTTTAGTGTAACCATCACCAGAATAATGTACATTGTACTCATTAAGTAATTCCTCATCCCTCACCTCTCTCATACCCTCCCTCTCTTCCGAGTCTCCAGTGACTATTATTCTGTGATCTAGGTCCATGTGTAGCTGTTATTTAGTTCCAACTTATAAGTGAGAATATGCAACACTTGACTTTCTGTGTCTGAGTTGTTTCACTTATGACAATGGCCTCCAGTTCCATCCATGTTCCTGCAAAAGACATGATTTCATTCTTTTTATGGCTGAGTAGTATTCCATTGGGTATATATTAATACATGTCCAGAAAGTATCCAGCCATGTAACCAGTCTTGTTGTATTAACAGTGGCTGGATATTTTCCAGACAGCCCTCATATACAATGTTTTCTTTATCCATTCATGCATTGGTGGGTACTTAGGTTGATTCCATGTCTTTGTTATTGTGAGTATTGCTCTGATAAACATATAAGTGCAGGTCTCTGTTAATATAATGATTTCTTTTCCTTTGGGTAGATACTCAGCAATGAGATTGTTGGACTGAATAGTAGTTGCATTTTTAGTTCGTTGAGAAATCTCCATACTGTTTTTCAAAGAGGTTGTACTAATTTACATTTCCACCAACAGAGTATAAGAATTCCCTTTTTTCTGCATTGTCACTGACATTTGTTAGAGGTCCCTGGATGGTGCACTTGTGTGCTACTCTGAGGGACTGACCCGGCCTGAGATGGGCAGATACATTGTAAGTGTCTAACACTGCTGCTTTCCTGAGTCTCCTGCCTGACTAGTCCCCTGTGGTTGTCACTGGCAGTCCCCACATTGCAGAGTGAGTGAATGCTCCACCTAGTTCTGTCAGCAGCAGAGATTGTCAGCCCCAGCCCGCTTGAGAGCTGCTCCACACAGATCTGTGGGCAGTGGCATTTGTCAGTCTGTGCTGGCTTAAGCACAGCCCCACCCATGACTGTGGTGGCAGTGATTTCTTGTGCTGGCTTAGGAGCTGCCCCACTCAGATCTGCGTGTGGTGGCATTTGTTGCTCTGTGTGGCTTGAGTGTGGCCCTCCCCCACAGGCAGCAGTGATTGTCAGTGGCACTGGCTTGAGAGCTGTCTGGGTTAGATCTGCATGCACCAGCATTTGTTGGCCCTTGTGGCCTGACCTTAGCCCCATCCATACCTGTGGGCAGTGGTGATTGACAGCAGGCACCGGCTTGAGGACTGCCCCACTCAGATCCTCAGATGGCAGCATTTATTGGCTAGGGGCCAGCTTGAGTACAACTCCGCCCACACCTTGGGCAGCAATGATTGTCAGCCCGACAGCTTGAGAGCTGACCCATTCAGATCCTCAGGGAGTGATGGCATTTGCTGGCTGGGTGCCAGCTTGACTGGAATTCTGCCCACACCCTCAGGTGGTGGCATTTGTCAGCTGGGCACCAGCTTGAGCACAGCCCCGCCCATGTCAACAGGCAGTGGTGATTATCGGCCCACCCAGGTGCCCCAGCAGCAGTAGGGGCCTATGGGTCCTGCCCACAGGACTTGTGAGAGTGGCTGGCCTCCCTACTCCCTCCCCAAATTGGACTGGCCATGGAGATGGGGAGGTAGCAGCAATGGATCTGATCCCTGGGTAGAGGCAGCACTCTGGATCTAAGATTTTAAAATGATGTCAGCCGCAGTGCCCAGGGACCACAGCGTCCAGTGGGTCACTGCTGTGCCCTCTTCTTTCTGCTTTACTTTGGATGCCTCCTGTCACCTCTCTTTGGTTCACAATGCTCTCTCTTAAACTATCGATCTGAAGGTAAATATCTATTCACCACCTTTAGTCCTCTCCGTGAGAGCTGTGTGCAGGCTGCTTCTAGTCTGCCATCTTGGCCTCTCCTCCTGAGTTCTCTAGTCTGTTCCATCGAGCTATGTGTCTATTTTTATACCAGTACCATGCTGTTCTGGTTACTATAGCCTTGTAGTATAATTTGAGGTCAGGTAATATGAGGCTTCCAGCTTTGTTCTTTTTACAAATTTATTTATTTTTTAGTTTTTAGAGACAAAGTCTTGCTCTCTCTCAGGTTGCAGTGCAGTGGCATAATCATAGCTCACTGCAACCTTGAACTCCTGGGCCCAACCAATCCTCCTGCCTCAGGCTCCTGAGTAGTTGGGAATACAGGTGCATACCACCACTTCCTGCTAACTAAATTTTTTTTTGTAGACATGGAATCTCACTATATTGCCCAGACTGATCTCAAACTCTTAGCATCAAGTGATCCTCCTGCCTTGGCCTCTCAAAGCACTGAGATTACAGGTATGAGCCATGATGCCTAGCTGTCTTTTTGCTTTGACTATTTGGGCTTCTTTTTAGTTATACATGAACTTTAGGATTGCTTTTTCTAACTGAAAAATGATGTCAGTGTTTTGATAGGGATTGCATTGAATCTGTAGATTGCTTTGGGCAGTATGGTCATTTTAATCATATTAATTCTTTGGATCCATGAGCATGGGATGTTTTTCCATTTGTTTGTGTCATCTACAATTTCTTTCATCAGTGTTTTGCAGTTTTCCTTGTAGAAATCTTTACCTCCTTGATGAAATATATTCCTAGATATTTTATTTTATTTTTTTGAAGTTATTGTAAATGAGATAGTCTTCTTGATTTTGTTCTCAGCTTGATTGTTCCTGGTATGTAGAAATGCCACTGATTTTTGCGTGTTGATTTTGTATCCTGAAACTGTACTAAATTCATTTTTCAAATATGAGAGTTTTTTGAGGAGCCTTTAGGGTTTTTTAGGTATAAGATCATATCATAAGTGAATAGAGATAATCTGACTTCCTCTTTTCCAATTTGGATGCCTTTTATTTCTTTCTCTTGCTCGATTGCTCTGGCTAGGATGTCCAGTACTGTGTTCAATAGGAGTGGTGACAGTGGGCATCTTGTCTTGTTCCAGTTCTTAGGGGGAATGCTTTCAACTTTTTCCCATTTAGAATGATGTTGGTTATGGATTTGTCATATATGGCATTTATTATTTTGAGGTATGTCCTTCTGTGTTAGTTGACTGAGGGGCATTATAACGAAAGGAAGTTGAATTTTATCAAATGTTTTTTCACATCTATTGACATAATCATATGATTTTGTTTTTAATTCTGTTTATGTAGTGGATCACATTTATTGATTTGCATATATTCAGCCATCCTTGCATCCCTGGCATAAAACCCACCTGATTGTGGTATATTATTTATTTGATGTGCGGATTTGGTTTGGTAATGTTTTGTTGAGAATTTCTACATCTATGTTCATCAAGGATATTGGTCTGTAGTTTTTTTTTTGTTGTTGTTTCCTTGGCATTGGTATCAGGCTAATACTGGCTTTGTGTAATGAGTTAGGGAGGATTCCCTCCTGTTAAATTTTTTGGGACAATTTCAGAAGTATTAGTACCAGTTCTTTGTATATTTGGTAGAATTTGGCTGTGAATCTATCTGATCTTGGGCTTTTTTTTTTTTTTTTTGGTTGGGAGATTTTTAAATTACAAATTCAATTTTACTACTCATTATTGGTCTGTTCAGTATTTTTCTTTCTTCCTGATTCAACCTTTGGAGGTTGTATGTGTCCAGGAATTTGTCCATTTTCTCAAGGTTTTCTTGTTTGTGAGTGTATAGTTGTTTATAGTAGTCTCTGATGAACTTTGTATTTCTGCAATATCAGTTTTATTGTCTCCTTTTTATTTTCTGATTGTGTTTATTTGGATTTTTTTCTCTTGGTTAGTCTAGCTAGCAGTTTATCAATTTTGTTTATTTTTTCAAGGAATCTACTTTTTTTATCGATTCTTTGTATTTTTCTGGTCTCAATTTCATTTAGTTGTGTTCTGATCTTTGTCATTTCTTTTCTTCTGTTAGCGTTGGGTTTGTTCTTGTTTTTCTAGTTTTTTGAGGTACAACATTGGTTGTTAATTTGTGATCTTTCTATTTTTTTGATGTAGACATTTAACGCCTAAACTTCCTTCTTCACACTGCTTTTGCTGTAACCAGAGGTTTTCATATGTTGTGTCTCTATTTTTTTTCATTTCAATAAATTTTTTAACTTCCATTTTCACTTCATTGTTGACTCAAATATCATTCAGGAGCATATTGTTTAATTTCCATGTTTTTGTATAGTTTCAAGACTTTTTCATATTGATTTCTAGCTTTATTGTCCTGTGATCTGAGAAGATACTTGATATATTTTGATTTTTAAAAATTTATTGAGGCTAGTTTTGTGGCTTAACATATGGTCTATCTTGAAGAATGTTCCATGCACTGAAGAGAAGAATGTATATTCTGTGGTTGCTGGATAGAGTGTTCTGTATATGTCTGTTAGTGCTAATGTCCAATTTAAGTCCAGTGTTTCATTGTTGATTTTCTGTCTTGATGATCAGTATAGTGCTGTCAGTGGGGTGTTGAAGTCCCCCACTATTATTGTATTGTTCTCTATCTCTTTCTTTAAATCTAGTAATACTTGTTTTATGAATCTGGGTGCTCTGGTGTTGGGTGCATATATATTTATAATTGTTATATCCTCTTGTTGAATTGATACCTTTATTATTATACAATGACCTTATTTGTATTTTTTTTTTTTTACTGTTTTGATTTAAGGTCTTTTTTATCTGACATAAAACTATAGCTACTCCTTCTCGCTTTTTGTTTCCATTTGCATAGAATATCTTTTTCAACCCCTTTACCTTCAGTCTATAAGTGTTTTTATCAGTAAGGTGAGTTTCTTGTAAGCAGCATATGGTTGGTTCATTTTTTTAATCCATTCCACAAATCTATATTTTTTACACAAAGCATTTAATCCATTTACATTCAAGGTTAATATTGAAATGTGAGGTTTTGTTCCTGTCATAATGTTAATTGTTATCTAATTGTTTTTTGGATTCTTTGTTTCTTTATTTTCTCTGTCTTTTTGTCTTTGGGGTTTGTTGTAGTTCTGTCATGTTGCTATTTAATTTCTTTCTCTTCCTCCATTGTGTAACTGTTTTATAAGACATGTGAGTTTTATTCTTTCATGTGTTTTTACGATGAAAGACTGTATTTCTCCTTCATTTATGAAGCTTATTCTGGCAGGATATAAAATTCATGGTTGATAATTTTTTTTCATTAAGCACCCAGAAGATAAGATCCTAATCTCTCCTGGCTTGTAAGGTTTCTTCTGAGAAGTTTGCCGTTAGTCCGATGAGGTTTACTTTACAGGTGATCAGATGATTTTCTCTTGCTGATTTTAGGATTTTTTTCCTTCATGTTGACTTTAGACAGTGTGATGACTATGGGTCATGGTGAAGTCCATCTTTCAATGTATTTTCCTATTGTTCACTGGGCTTCCTGTATCTGGATATCTAAATCTCTTGCTAGACTAGGAAAGTTTTCATTATTTACTTCCTTAAATAGGTTTTCTAAACATTTTGCTTTTTCTTTTCCCTCAGGAATGCCAATGATTTGTAAGTTTATGTGTTCCCATATTTGTTAAAGTCTTTGTTAACTCTTTTCTATTTTTTTTTCTTTATTTTTGTCTGACTGGATTAATTCAAAAGACCTGCGTTTAAGTTCTGAGATTCTCTCTTCTCCTGGGTCTAGTCTATTGTTGAGGCTTTCAACTGTATTTTGTAATTCCTTCAATGAATTTTTCATTTCCAGCAGTATTTTTTTTTTTTTAAAAATCTATCTCCTTGATAAATTTCTCATTCATGTCCTGAATTGATTTTCTGATTTCTTTGTATTGGTTTTCTCCAGATTTCTCTTGGATTTCATTGAGCTTTTTTAAAATCAATATTTTGAATTCTTTACCTGGCATTTCAAAATGCCAGGTGAGTGGGTGTGGGACCCACCTACCTTTCACTCTTCTAAACCAGCAAGGTCCTCTTCCATGTCTTGATGAAGAGAGCAAATTGGGGCCCTCAGTAAAGCCACACAGAGTTTGACTTTAGACCACAAAGCCATCCCTGGCTGCAAAGCTGGCAAAACCATGGCTCTCCGGCCAATCTCTTCCCACTCTGGGGTCCCATGGAGGGGGAGAGCTCAATTCCAGTGCCCTGGCTGGGGGGCATTCCATACTTGCCTCTCAGTTCTGCTTATGGGGTCCCCTGCCTCACTCCAGACCCATTACTCCAACCCATGGCCAAGACTCATTAATGCCTGTGGCAGTCACCACTGCTAGGTTGCTGAATACCCCCAAGCTTGGCATGAGCCAAGATTGAGTATCACGTTCTCCTGTAGGATCCTGGGTCCAGAAAAAATGCCTAGTGCACTCCCCAGTTCCCTCGCTTCTTAAGCTCCAGGTTGGACTAGGTGCACTCTTGTGGCCTGGGTTGCACGTTTCCTCAGTGGAAAGGTGGATTGCAGTGGGCACACTCTCCTTCTCTTATATTGCAGCTTCACTCACAGTTCTCAGCCATGCTCTCCCACAAATGCTGCATGCCCACCTTCTTTTCCCTGGGATCTGAAGTGTCCTTCAATCTTTTATTGAATTCCCATGCTCCTTCTTGAGTAAAAGTTCACAGTGTAAATCTCTACACACATTTTTCTTCTTCCAAGTGGGTGAGGCTATCTATAGAGACTGAGAGTAGATTAGTGGTTGCTTAGGGATGGGGTGAAAATGGGGAGTGAATGCAAATGGGTATGAAGGATCTTTTTGGGGTGATGGAAATGTCCTAAAATTGGATTGTGGTGATATTTGCACTTCTCTGTAAATTTACTAAAAAATCACTGAATGGTACACTTAAAATGGGTGAATTTCTTCGAATGTAGATAGCACCTTGATAGGGGTGTTAAAATTAACAAACAAGCTATCGACAAAAAACACAAACACTTTTTTTAGAAGTTGAACTCATGGAAGCAGAGAGTAGGATGGTGGTTACCAGAGGGTGGGTGTGGGGTGGGGTGGGGAGATGTTGTCCAAAGGGTACAAAGTTTCAGTTAGACAGGAGGAATAAGTTTTAGAAGTCTATTGCACAGTACAATGATTAGAATTAATAATGCATTACATATTTCAAAATTGTTAGAAGATTAGATTTTAAGTGTTCTCACCACAAAAAAGTATGTGAGATAATGGATAGGTTAATTAGCTGGATTTAATCATTCCACCATGTAAAAATATATCAAAACATCACATTCTACCCCATAAATATATACAATTATTATTTGTCAATTAAAAATAAAAAACGGACACATAACCCCTCCACACGTAAATGCTGATGTTAATTCCAATGGATAAGAAAGTATTTCCTGGAAGTGCAGGAGAGGAAGTCTCAGATAGTTTACTGAACTGGATCTTGAAATATATAATTTGGCTGCCATGACCAGGGAGAGACTTTCATGTCGAAAGAATAGCAAAGGAAAGGGTCAAATGGCAAGAAAGTGCAAGGGACTTTCAGGAATATAATATTGTTAGGGGGTGGGGGCTAACATTTGAGATACTGACAAATAGATGGTCTCCCTACCTTGACGTGGAGGATGTAAATGAGAAACCAATTCTGAAAGAGAAAAACATATGGATAAAAATTAAACCACCTCCTAAAATACCCCATTCCCAGAATAATGGCTCTTAAAACTACCTTGAAGTTCATGTAGCCAACTGTTCTGTTGTGGAAATGTCCACAATACCACATCTCGGATGACTTATGAATGCTTCCAATTGGGAGGTCGTGCATCTACCCACAAAAGCTCATTTATTCAGATATGAACTGTGCCTATTCCACAGGCTTTTCTTTGAGTAAGCTAGAGGAAATCCACCTATCAATGTCATCCAACTTTCACCTGTTCACTGAAATTCCACAATTCTGAGGTTCAGAGAGAACCTTCTAGCTTTAATACACATGCCAGCGTTTCAGGAAAACAACCTGTTTGTTCAGTGCCAGAGGCTGAATGTTTTCAGAAGCCTCATGATTTTTTTTCCTCCTAAAAAATTGTGCTCTTTTATATCCTTGACCCTGTTTTAGAGAGTGTCTCTGTTGTAGCAACACCACACACAGAAACTGCTGTCTATTAACATTAGCTAATGTTTACTTGGCGATTGCTATATTCCAGTCGCTGTCTTCATTTGATCTTCACAACAGCTTTAGGAGGGAGAGGTTAGGATGTATAACCCCCTTCTCCCTCCCAATCCTAAACCTCCAAGTTTTACAGATACAAAAACTTAACGCACAAAGGGGCAACTGGCCAGAAGTCATGTAACTAATAACCGGTGGGAATTAGTTTTAAACTCAAGAAGAACGACTTCACAGACTGTTCTGAACCATCGGGCAATGGTTTTTCAAGGACATGTTGCAGGTACTCAACCAAGTATAAACATAATATTCATACTACCTTGGAAGTGCCACTTATCTGTGCAAGGGAATTAATCCCTTTGTGCTGACTTTCTTTACCTTCGACATGAAGATGCTAATTCATAGGCTGTTGGTATTATTATATATTACATATATATTATAATGATATATATTATTTTTACATATATTATTATGATCTCCATTTTGTAGATACAGAAAGGAAGGGTTAGAGAGGGAAACTGCTTGCTCAAAGCCACAGAACTAAGAAGTAGTTGAGGTATTCTGGCTCCAGAAACTGAGTCTCTACGGCAGTCTTGCCTCATGGGGATGCTGCCACAAAGCTGGACCTCCTCTGAGTGCAGCTGGTGACAGTCATTTTAGGTTAAAGCCATGGGTGCCAACACTTTGTAATAAATGCCAGGAGCAGAGATGCTATTGGGTGAGTTTTCTGCTTTGTCCAGTCTTGGAGCTCTTGGCTTTGCCAACACAATGCCTGCTCTGTATAATTTTTCATCTTTATTGTCTTTCATCTCTATAATCTTCTCCTGGTTTTACAGATGAAAGAGCAGAGAGATACTTTCATGTGTGTTTTGTCCACACAGTCAAAAGCAGGTGCAGCCTGGACTCAAGTTCAGTTCCATCTAATTCCAGGGACTGGGCTGTTTCTTTCAGACCATGGTGTCCTGGAAGTGGCCCTTTGCGATTTCATCTACTAATATTGATGAACACAATCAAATCCTTACAGACCCTCTGTCATTGTGCTTTATGTGTCTTTATCCACCACATCTCTGGCCAAACATCACCATTTTACCATTTGGCCTTCCTCTTCCTCCACCAACATGTCAAACAGTGATGAAGACATAACACCTTCACCACCAACATTGATTGAGGGCTTAACAGTGCCTGCGATGTTCTGAGAAAGAAAATAAAGGGCAGCCCCTGACATCTCAAAGCTGACCCAGCACTCAGAGCTGGCCATGTTGTTCTCCCAGTGGACATAAAAAATCTCGCAGAGTAATAACCTCAGATAAGGTTGCTCAGAGATCATGACACAATGAGATAAAGTCAGATTGCTTCAGAATTTTTGTGTAAATACAGGCAAACACAAGGTCCCCGTGCAGCCCACAAATTACCCGACACCTCCCTTAGCTTGGCGAAAATGAGTGATTGCTGCTTTTTCACTGATTAAACTTTCTTCTGGTTTTAGTCTTTCTTCCCTACAGATAAGATTTAGATACCCAGTCGTAGAATGGTCCGCCTCTTTCTGACAGCATCTGATCTGAGTGAATCCCTGCTTCCTTAAGTCTCCCACTCCAAATCACCCACCTAAAGCCCAAGTCATAGAACAGGTTCTTTCTAACAGCCTCTTGCTTAGCCCCGCACAGTGTCTTCTCCCTGGCTGCAATAAGTGATAACTCCCACGTGTTCCTCTGGAGGTGGGCTGGAGAGCATTGGCAGTTCTGAGGGTTTTTGCCTACCTTTTCTACTTTAATCCTCACAACAGCTGTAACAGACAAAGATCACATGTTCGCTATTGAATTTGTTTGTTTTCTGGGGAGGTGATTCCCGTTTCAAATGAGTGTGGCAAGGGAAAACATGAAAGTCCTCCCAGCCGTCTCTGACCCGTCACACTGTTATCCTCCCCACAAGTTACTGCTGTAGTTCTTGTGAAACCCACAGAGATTTTATGAATACTCAAGCAAGCAGATATTCATAAGCTTTTACTGCTTTTTTTTTAATGCAAAGGATAGCTTAGTCTATATACTATTTATTTTGTACCTTGCTTCCTTAACAACAGACCTTGGAGAACTTTCCAAAACAAAACAGAATAAGCTCTTTCATTCTTAAAGATTATTATTACTATTTTATAGATGAGAGGGCTGAGGCTCAGAGAGGGACAGTTACTTGTCCCATGATCTCCCAGCCAACGAGAGGAAGAACCAGGAATTGAACCCAGGACTCTCCAAATTCTCCATTCTGTACCAACCACTATGCTCTATTTAAAAGATATCGCGGACCATTAATAGAATCTGTTTCCTGCCTGTCTCAACCCCTTCTTGCTGTGTCCTCTCCTCCTCCCCTCCCTCACCCGCCTGGCTGCCTCACCTGCATTCAGCCTATGCATACAGACCGCCAGCGACACCCAGGCCGCCAGATTTCTCATCACCTCCAATTGCCTGCAGGTGGCATGCACCTTAGCAAACGTTGCCTCCGATTTTATACTCTCCCCTTTCTGCCCCTCCTACTCTGGCTGCACTCACAGACTTACTTTATAGTGTTTTTTTCCCCTGCCCTAAATCTCAGGATGCTTAGAAAAATTAGGAACATCCGTTTTAGAATGTTCTGTAGCAGCTTTCCGAAAGTGTGCTCCCTGGCCCAGCACCACCACCCTTCCGGGGAACTGGTAAGAAATGTAAACCCTTGGGCCCTACCCCAAGACCTGCTGAAGTATTGGGGGCTGGGGGGCAGCCACCCGTGCTGTAAGAAGCCCTCCAGAGGAGTCCTGTGCTCACTACAGTTTGAGAACCACTGCTCTGAGATTTTTATATCTGCTTCATATCGTTTGCTCCCTTGATTGTTATTTTTTTTAAAACGTGAAAGTCCAGGGAGAAAGACACAGGCAGTTTTAGCCCCCTGGATTGGTAAGGCCCAGAGAGGTCAAGCATCCTGCCTGCAGACAGCCAGAAAATGGAAAGAACAGATCTTAATTCCAGTTCTTATGTGTGTGCCTTGTGGTCGACTTTAGAATTTTTTTTCCCATGTCACCCTTTCTAGAGGGACCTGGGAGGGCAGAAGAGGCAAGAACACTGAGAGAGACACAGAGAAAGGGCGGGGGGAGAGTTGGAAGAATGAGCACCCAAACAGAGGGGTGTGTCCCCAAATGCGCTGGCCTAACGGACCTCGGGCGATCCAAGATGAAGAACGGACGGTCTTGGAGACTTCGCATCTCGACAGAGTCAAGAAGGGAAGGCGCTGACGCTCCTCGCGCATCTGTCTGTGCTGAGATCTTGTCAGATGTTATCTTAGTTACGTCCCACATGCAAACATATGGGGACCAGATACTGGTTGGAAACACATTTGCTTTTTCCAAATTGAGATAAGAAAACGGAGCATGAGCGAAGTGGAGAAACTTGGCTACAGCGCGGGGCCTGGAGAAGCCAAGCTTCTCCTTCGGACACGGAGGCTTTCGCCGCTTTGCAGAACCGAGGGTCTCGACTAAGCCTCTGGCGTCCCTGGGCGGAACCAGGTGCCCATCGACCCAGAGCGGGCAACGGGGCTGGCGTCGGCTCGGGACACCTGGGCGACACTGGGATTGCAGGCTGGGCCGACTTCTGGGGAAACAGACTCAAAGGGGCAGCATTATTTGTCAGGGCCACGTGGCTGGCGCGGGAGTGGAGGAGCGCCGAGGCCGCCCAGCAGTCAGCTGCAAGGCTTGGTGTTCGCCCCTCGGTTGCTCAGAGTCTCCCAGGAAGTCTGGATACTCCGACCCACAGGTGGACTCTTACTCTGGCAACACACCTCGATTCCTCCGACAGACGTTGACTTAGTGCCCATTAGTACCAAATCAGTCTTCATGTGTCCAAGACAAACGAAACACTGACCCCTAAGTCAGAACTGCCTCCATTTCTGACACTTGCTAGCTCAGTGACTTTGGAGAGTTACTTTGGCTTTCTGATCCTCCATGCCAGGCACCTGCAATATTAATATTGGGCTAGATGCATCCAGTTTGACAGCCCAGTGAATACCCTTTCTGAGTTAATCCTAGTTAACTATTTTCCATCACACCGTGATGCCCAACCCGTAACTATCACTATCCCGGACACGCACACACAAACGACATCCATAGGAATGCAAGACCCGTTTTCCATGTCTCTTATTTAGTAGGCTAATCATATTTGTGGCAAGCATTTGAACTCTTGCTGTTTATTAGGGGAGATAGCGCATCTTTGACTTTGATTTCTTTCTTTCTTTTTTTGTTGAATACTCTTTCAGTGCTCTTAGTTCTAGTTGTAACTTCTCCCAAAGATAATGGGTAGTTCTATCCCTGAATATTCATGAAGTTATAGAGGGTGTGATCAATGCCTGCAGAGTTGGTGGGGAACATTCCAGAGATTCACCCCACAGTGCACATTAAAGTCATGTCCAGGACACTGAGGGGAGCCAGGCCACCCCACCCTCTGGAAGGGCTGAAATGGACATCAGCAAGAACCCATTATTCCTTTCTTGCTCAACTGAATAGTCATTAAGCCCCAAGGTACTTGACCAACTGTGATAAAATATTTTTCAGAACCAAAGTTGGTGTCTGGCCAACAGTACTGGGTAAGTAGGGGTGGGGATGAAAGAAAAATATCACCCAAGGTTGTACCCACTTACCAAATGGCAGAGCAGGACTTAGAGTCTAGAGCTTGGATATGAATACCATCAACCACAGGGAAATAGAAACCACCAGTGATTTTAATAGAGAGGGGTGTCATTATTTCATTTTTGCAGAAGATAAAAAAGAAGGAGGATGACTTAATGCCTTTTGCAACAATGTGGGTGGAACTGGAGACCATTAACCTAAGTGGAGTATCTAAAGAATGGAAAAACAACCACCACATGTACTCACTATTAAATTGGAACTAACCAATGAACATACATGTGCATAGAGGGAATTATAACTTAATGGAAATCAATCGGGGGGAGGGGGGATAGGGGATTGGAGGGAACTTACCTAACAGGTACCATGAACACTATCTGGGTGATGGGCACACTTATTACCCTGACTCAGGCATTACAAAAGTGATCCTTGTAACCAAAAACATTTGTACCCCTGTAGTACTTTGAAATTTTTTAAAAAATGAAGTGATATGGCACTGGATTTAGATTCAGAATACCTCTTTGCCATGCTGGCTCTAGAGCCAGTGGAAAGTATGTGAGCATTAACATCAGATAGACTAACATTCCTGCATTTTCCACTTATTAGTTGGGGATATCAGCTAAATAACTTAACCTCTCTCTGTGACAGGGGTTGTTGGTTATCTGTTTCTCTGATGCACAGCACAAGACGAACTGCAGGCATTCACTCTTCACAAGTATTTGTTGCTGGAGACATCACATTATCTGACTTCAAATTATGCTACAAGGCTACAATAACTAAAACAGCATGGTACTTGTCTAAAAATAGACACATAAATCAATGGAACAGAATAGCAAACCCAGAAATAAAGCCATATATCTACCACCAGCTGATCTTTGACAAAGTCAGCAAAAACATACACCAGGGAAAGAACACCCTTTTCAATAAATGGTGCTGGGAAAATTGGATTGCCATATGCAGAAGAATGAAACTGGACCTGTATCTCTCACCATATATAAAAATCAACTCAAGATGGATTAAAGACTTAAACATAAGACCCAAAACTATGAAAATACTAGAAGAAAACCCAGGGAAAACTCTCTTGGACATTGGTCTAGGCAAATACGTCATGAATAAGACCTCAAAAGCACAGGCAACAAAACCAAAAATAGATAATTTGGACTTAATTAAACTAAAAACTTCTGCGGAACAAAAGAAATCAACAGAATGAACAGACAACCTACAGAATGAAAGAAAATATTTCCAAACTACTCATTCAACAGGGGCCTAATATCCAGAATTTACAAACAACCCAACAACCCAACAAAAACAATAATGACAACAAAAGACTCCAAATAATCCCATTAAAAAGTGGGCAAAGGACATGAATAGACATTTTCCAAAAGAAGACATACAAATGACAAACAGACATGTGAAAAAATGCGCAACATCACTAATCATCAGAGAAATGCAAATTAAAACTACAATGAGCTATCATCTTTCACCAACCAGCATGGCTATTACTAAAAAGACAAAAAATAACAGATGTTGGTGAGGATGTGAAGAAAAGGGAACACTTCTATACCGTTTTTTGGAATGTAAATTTGTAAACCTCTATGGAAAACATGATGGAGATTTCTCAAAGAACTAAAAATAGAACCATCATTCAATCCAGCAATCCCACTCCTGGGTATTTACCCAGAAGAAAAGAAATCATTATATGAAAAAGATACCTATACTTGTATGTTTATTGCAGCACTCTTCATGATAGCAAAGATATTGAATCAACCTAAGTGCTCATTGATGGATGACTGGATAAAAGAAATTTGTTATATATGTATATACACAATGAAATACTATTCAGCCATAAAAAAGAGTGAAATCATGTATTTTGCAGCAACATGAATGGATCTGGAGGCCATTATCTTAAGTGAAACAAGTCAGACACAGAAAGGCAAACACTGCATAGTCTTACTTGTAAGTGGGAGCTAAATAATATGTACGCATGGATGCAGAATGTTGAATGATAGACAATGGAGACTTAGAAGGGTGAGTGGGCAGGAGGGGGTGAGTGATGAGAAATTACTTAATGGGTACAATGTACACTATTGGGGTGATGGATACCCTAAGAGCTTTAACTTCACCACAACACAATCTATGAATGCAATAAAACTACACTTGTACCCTATAAATTTATACAGGTATAAAAAAAGACATTCAAAATGAATACTATTTACATTTACACCAAAAAAGAAACACTTAGGTATAAATCTAAAAAATATGTACAAAATATGGATGAGGAAAACTGCAAAACTCTGATGAAAGAAATCAAAGAAGATCTAAATGAATGTAGAGATATTCCATGTTTGTGGTTAGGAAGACTAAATATTGTAAAATGCCAGTTCTTCCCAACTTCATCTATAGATTCAGCACAATCCCAATCAAAATCTCAGCAAGTTATTTTATGGATATCAACTCACTGGTTCTAGAGTTTATAAGGCAAGGCAAAGACCCAGAATAGCCAACATAATTTTGAAGGAAAAAAACAAAGTCAGAGGACTGACACTACCCAACTTCAAGACTTACAGTCATCAAGACAGTATGATATTGATGAAATAATAGACAAATAGATCAATTGGACAGAATGGAGAGCCCAGAAATAGACTCATACAAATATAGTCAACTGATCTTTGACAAAGGGGCAAAGGCAATTCAACGGAGAAAAGATAATCTTTTCAACAAATGATGCTGGAATAACTGGCTATCCACATACAAAAGAAGTGAATTTAGACATAGAACTTACATCCTTCACAAAAATTAACTCAAAATCTATCACAGACCTAAATGTAAATTGCAAAACTATAGAACTCCTAGAAGATAACATGGAAAATCTATGTGACTTTGGGTTTGGCAATGACCTTCTAATACACTATCGAAAGCATGATCCATGAAAGAAAAAAGTGGTAAGTTGAACTTCATTAAAATTAAAAACTTCTGCTCTGTGAAAAACACTGTTGGGGGGGGGGGAGAAAAATGGCGGAGTTAAGGCAGCCTCCTGGTTCCCAGCCTCCAGAGAAAGAGATGTAGATCTTGGTCTGCTACACACGACCGGATCTCTCTCCTGTAAAAACAGCGAGGTGAATCGGTCGAGATTCAGCGGGGGACACACAACTCTGGAAAAAGAATAAGGCGAACGGGAGATTGGAATGCAAAACCTGGAAAGCGCGGACAGACAATAGAGAGTGGAGCGTGAGATGGCGGCGCCAGCCGGGTCAGTAAGTGCACCGGGATAAGTCCCTCACAAGACAGTCTAGCTTCCCCACAGACTTACAAGCCCACCGAGAGGCAGGGGCTTGTGTGAAGTGGATGTA
>RJWJ010000816.1:23856-173682 GCA_004363605.1 Indri indri | reverse complement strand
ACACACATGGCTGCCTCTCCAGGATATGCAAGGCGCCGTGAATTTAGTGGCTTTGAAGGATATAGTATTTGTGTCATCCTTATATGGATAATTCCCTGGGTTGCCTGCATCCTATAACAGTTTAGGAGGGCAGGAAATTGCACACTGAACCCCGGCTGCTAGAACTGAAACCCCCAGAAAATTCCTACGCAGCAGCCACCAGCTGTCAAGTCAGGAATAAGAGCTCAACACAAACATGTACCCTAGGAATGCATCCTGTTAAAGGGGATTTTCCTTATTTGCAATAGTTTGTAAAGGGGCCCAGATACTGGGCAAGTTATTCAACTTCTTTCTAATTGCAAGATGGGACTAATAATGTCCACCACACAGGGTTGTAATGGTCACTATAGACACGCTGACTGCTATGATACATGAATGTGAAGATGAAACAGTAAAACTGCAAAATATGAGATGATTTAAAGTGATAGTTCTACAAGTGTGTGGTCTGGTTTAAGTTCTCAACTGCAGAGTCATGAATTAAAGCCTTGGTCACACACTCTCAGTTGAGTAAAGGAGATCATTCATTCAAGATGTATTTACTGAGCACCAACTATGTAACTCTTGGTGCATTGCTGAACCAAACTTATTAATGAGCAAGGCAGAAATGTGTCTCCCCTCACACAGGAGAAAGTCTACAGGGAAAGGCAGACTCGAAACAAATAATGACCCAATAGTTAATTGCCAAGAAGGATAAGTACTGGGTGCTTGCTTGGAGAATATATCATGGGTGGGGGAGAGGGGCACGAGGGTTCTACCTAGGCTAGGGCTGATCAGGGAAGGTGTCCCTGAGGAAGTAACATTTAACTTAAGTCCTGCCCGCCAGTTTTCTGGGCTGTTCTGCACCCTCTGCGGAATCTGGAAACTCTGTCTGCTTTCCCTATATTCCAGGAGCATGCAAGACACGCTGTGCCCCTCTCTGTTATTATCTTCCACTCATTGGCGTGTTGGACAGCAGTAACTGAACACAGGACACAGGACTTTTCTAAGGCTTTTGCCCAGGAAGCAAAGAGCAAACCCTGGTGCCCTGCAAGTCTCCTCTTCCAGCATTTACGGACATTTCTATTACTCCAAACTCAACCCTAAACTACCTTCCAGGGTTTTATCTCCAAGAGAAGGATATAGATTAAATGCTTTTATCTGGCCTTTGCTTCCCGCCCCCTCCTCTTTTTTCCTGGGCCCCTCCCTCCAGTAAAGTAAAAAGACCCTATTTCTTCTTTATATTGGGTAGGAGCTCTGGGCCATATACTCCACTGTTTAGTCAATAAATCTCACATCCTAACCAGAATGGTAGAAGACCAACAGGGAAGGGGAGGTGGGAGGAACCTGATTACTGAAAGGGAAATGCATTTTTAAATATGTGTAAGAAATATTCCCATTATCTAGGCAATCAACATACATTAGAGCAGTATGATACTAGTGACAAAATTCAATAACAAATAATGAAAATCTGTGCCTTTGCAAAAAAATTTTCTTGATGCTGGATGATTCAAGACCCATATCTCTTTAAACTTATCATAGGTTGTTTTTTTGTTTTGTTTTGTTTTATCACAGGCTGTTTTGTACCCTTCGCAAAATAAGTCTACAGGCTAGAATTCCATTGTTTTATCTCATCATTTCAAAGAATTCAATCCATCCTAAGAAAATCTGTTCAAATTTCTCCTTTTTTATAAGGTGTTTTGGCTCAGGCCAGTCTTTCTTGTTCAAACATCATTGCACTAATTAACTGAATTATTCACTTAATAATTAATTAACTTTAATACACAATTATAGTATGCCTACTATGTACCAAGTACTGTTAGGCACTGACAATTGAAATATTCATTCTATTGTTATAGGGAACTATATATATTTTTTCTGTATCCACTATATTTATTCTCCCTGGCTGTATTATAGATCCCTAAGGACAAGGTTGTATATGCTATTCATGGAAACTTACACAGTGTCCTGAAAACTATAACAAAAGATAAATAGTTTGGTGATTGTTGTTTGATCAGTTGGGATCTTCTGGCATTTTTAGCTTCAAGAGCATGCTCATCACTTTATATCTCCTGTATAAAAATCTGTGTCAGCAAGGCTTCTCTGTCACAAGCAAAAAAACTAACTCTGGACAACTTGAGCAAAAAAAAAAAAAAAAATGTAAGTATTATCGGATTATAAGATGATTCATTGAACTTGAATTTGGGATAAAATGGGGAATCGTACAGTTCTGGGATAGAGGAAGCAGACAACCTCTTCAGAGTGATGCCATTTGGGTGAATCAATTCCAGCCATTTTGGTCCCTTTGCCATGCCTCTGAAGGTTCAAATTCAAAGGATAGGATACTATTGACCTAGCTTTTTGGGGAACCTGAACACAATCCTGGCCAAGGGATGATGGAGCATCTTGATGGATGGTCCCAATAAGAATGCATGTTATGGGAAATGGTTACTTCATAAAGGATGGCCAAAACACTATTTTGTTCATGTGCCGAAAACTGAGGGCATTGATGCTTGAAAAGCACACACAAAAAAATTCCAATGTCCACTATACCATCTGAGGAACTTTTGAGGATGCATAGAGCTCACTGCGATCAAGCACATAAGAAGCATACTCAAAATCAGCTTCTAGGTCATCTATTGCAAACTGAATCATGACTTCACGAAAAGTGAACTAGACTTTCAGGTAGCCTCAATGTCCCTCACTGATGGTGGCAAGTAGATCACTCATGATACAACCAACTATATGATCAAAAACTAGCTTTTGACACTTAGTAAGTGTTGTAGAATTTTGTAGTTATATAATGTATATATGACAGCTGCCAGAAACTATACCTACTTATATATATAAAGAAAAAATAATACCTTCATGTACATAATCTCATGTAATCTTTACCACAACCTTGTGGTGGATTAAAAAACACGGCCACAATATTTGTTATCTTCCTCCATCAAGAAGTGGAGTCTGTTTCTCAGCCCTCTGAATGTGAGCTGGGCTTGTGTCTTTGAGTAATAGAATATGGTGGAAGTAACATTGTGTGACATTGAAGCCTAGGCCTTAGGATGCCTTGCAGCTTCCTCTTCACCCTGTTCGATGTTGCTCTGAGATGGTTGTGCCTTCAAGAAGTCCAGGATGAAAGACTATGTGGAGAAGCAGCCCCAGCTGTCTCAGCTAGGTCAAGACTCTTGCGGAGACACCAACTAAATTTAGCCACATGTGCGAGCCCAGTGGATCAGCAGAACTGTCCAGCCAACCCACAGAATAAATACATCATTGT
Organism: Indri indri; assembly: GCA_004363605.1. Classification (NCBI taxonomy): domain Eukaryota; kingdom Metazoa; phylum Chordata; class Mammalia; order Primates; family Indriidae; genus Indri; species Indri indri. The sequence continues at coordinate 170,390 of RJWJ010000816.1, read as the reverse complement.
TGTTTTAAGCCACTTAATTATTATGGTGATCTATTACGCACCAATTGATAAATAATCCAAACCTTATGAGAGAAAATACTTCTGTCTCAATTTTATAGATGAATAAGCTCACATTCAGAAGAGTTAAGAAGCTTGCTCAAATTTATAAAACAAGTAGGAAAGGCAGGGCTGGGATTCAAAACCATGCCTTCGACAACAAGTCGAGGGTACTTTCCAATTCATCATAGCTAACTCCTCTGTGGCCACAAAATCTCAGTCAAGATCTAGGGTGATGTAGACCGGAGCTACTCCCAGTATCCACGACACTTCTCTTGTGTCTTCTGGGAGGCTGAGATTTCATCCGTTAAACTTCATTGCTGTCTGAATCGACGCCGCATCCTACTTGAGAGCTCGATTTATTCCAGGCCACAATCACCAAGATCTCCCCAGGAAGTGAAGAGATCACAAGAGCTGCCATGGTGAACTTCTCTGCCTCTCTGCTTCAGTTTCTATTATAGTTCACAGTCACATTCTTATCATATAAGACAATTCCTTGTACAAAATAGGTTCTCAATAAGTCCTTGTCGAATGAACAAATGAATGAACGAACTTTCTTTCTGGGTGGTGATATAATGGCAACTTTAAAACCTCACCCCATTCTTCCTTATCATTCTCTGTGTTAGAGAAAGGCCTGAACCTCTCCAGCCACTGACAGGGCCGTGGTGTGTTCTGTTGCCTGGCTGTGCCTCAGTTTCCCTATTACCCCCTCTCAGGAGGTAATATGAATGAACGGGTCTTAACTTTGAAGAACTGAAGGTGGAATTCAGTTGTCCAGTTGCTTAGCATAGTACCTCTATGTATGTCCCACTTCTTTTGTTTTTTTATGGTTTAGTTTATTTGTTCATTTAACCAATTTTGATAGAAAGCCAGGCACTATATGTTGAATATTGTGCCAGAAGCTGAGGCTTCAATTGTGTAGGCAATGCCATGTTTGCCATAAGAATCATAAGATCTAAAGTGTTGGAAGAGGTCCTTACAGTGACAGCTACCACTTCCTGAGCCTTTGCTTAGTATAGGCACTTGTATTAAGTGGGAGGTTAGTTATTGTTCTTCCCATTTGACAGTTTCAGAGAGGGTAAGGTTTAAAGAAGAGCAGTTTAAAATGACATAAATAGATGTTTCTTTTAGGGAAAATTTGTATACGTTTGTGTCTGTGTGTTATGCTCAGGATCCTACGCAATTCCCACTTAAATGTACAATTATGGTTTTGTGAGGGAGAAAGGTGAAAAAGATTTTTTTAGAAAGGTAAAAATGTATACCTGCTAGAAAAAATAATTTTTTCCTTTTCACCATTTTTCACAAATTTTATTTATTATAGAAATATTTTAACTACTTAAAGAAAGGTTTTTTTAAAGAATATTTTCCCATAATCTTACCACCCTAACATGCTGTTTGTATTTTTCTCATTTTCTCTCTAGTCTTTGTCCATATGGTGCATTTTACGTAGTCGTATACAGGGTGTATGTATGGTTTTGTCTTCTGCTGAACAAGGAAGAGAATTCATTTAGCACTTTAGGGTTTAACCTTTGCATTTCGTAGATGGGGACCCTGGGTGAGGTTTGCCTAGCTGTACTTCTGGCAGAAAGCATGTACAACTGTTGAATTATGTTATTGAAATAACTTTCATTACCTCAATCCCCCAAAGCAAACAGTTGCTCTCCACCCAAAACAAAAGCCATGGTTCCCAGACTTCATTTCACTTGGGTTTTCCATGAGTTCTGTGACCCACCCTGGTATTCCCTGTCATTTTTTCTACCAGACATAACAGATACCAGCCCAACAGCAGAGGGGAATAAAGAAGAGGCCTGGACAGCAAGAAAGGACATAACATTATATCCATCGCAAATTAAAAACACATTCTTAGCACCATTCAACAAGTATTTACCAAACACCAGCTCTGTGTTCCAGAACCAGGGTAGACCCTACAGAAGCCACCAAAAAGTGTCAGTACTGTGTCCTCGCCCCAAAGGAGTACACCCTCTCTCAAGAGGGAGGAAGTAAGCACCTGTAACAGGGGTCAGCAAACTTTCTGTAAAGTGACAGGTAGTAAAAATTTTAGGCTTTGTGGGCCAAGAGGAAAAAGAAAGCAAATTTCCTGACAGAAGTAAAGCTATGTCTATGGATGCTGAAATTTGAATTTCATATAATCTTCATGTGTAATGAGATACTCTTTCGATCTTTTGCAACAATTTAAAAATGCAATAACTATGCATAACTTGCAGGCTATATAAAAATAGGCAGTGGGGAGATATTTGTCCTGTGCGGCCATGGTTTACCAACCCCTGGTGTGTAGAAAAGCACAGAACATGGCTTGGGGCTTATTGGGTGGCACCAGGACAGGAATCCAGAGAGGGAAGATGTGGGATGGGCTGGGGTGGAGGAAGGGGTGTGGGGGGTCCAGTCAGAAGACTTAATGGAAGAGATGGGATTTGAGTATGGCCTTCAAGGGAGGGTAGGACTTGGCTGCCTAACCTGCTGTGGAGAACATTCCAGGCAGAAGCAATGAGCATGAAGCAAAGACACATGGGCCAAAGGGGACCTGCGAAGTGTTTCCCCATCCTTCACTGTGACATGCTCCTATCTCTCCAAGGTTTCTGCACACGCCCTGGCTGTGTGTTTATGAAGGGGAGGGACGTTCTGGGCCTGTGGGAGCAGCAGGTCTTTAAATGACTATGACTGTTCATGTTCTGTGAATATTTATAATATCCATTACCCAAAACTTGTTGGAAACACTAAGATCCATCTGATCTCTGGTTTAAAAGTGATGAAGGGCAAACCAGACTTTATTTTTCTCCATCAAGAGACTTTCCAGGTTTCATTTAGTCACCTATTTTAAGGAATTTTTATGGAGAATGAGCTTTTACCTTAGGATCTTAATATTCTAATTATACCAGTAAATGCCGCTTACCCTAACCCAATTTCTCATGACCAATCTAAAATTCTTGGTTAAGTTAGGAGTGACAAGTAGCTTTGGTTAGTGACATTTATGTTTTCCTACATCTGTTTTTGTTTTTACTTTCAATATGAATTTTCTTGACAAAGTTAGTAATACTAGTAATTAGCAGATACCTAAAAAAAATGTTTTTCCTGGCTGACTTGATCTGTTCCCATGATTTCACCCCCTGCTCATAACATACTACTAACTCCCAAGTCTGTATCTCTGGCCCAGACATCTCCCTAGAGCTTCCAATTCAGACATCCAAGTTCCTGCAGTATGCCTTCACCTAGGTCTCCCACAGACATTCAAGCTCAACTGCGGTAGCAGCCTCTGAGAAGGCCTCAAGTGATCCCCACCTCTAGGTACTCATGCCCAGGGGCAATCCCCACCTCCCTCCCCACCCTTGAGTGTGGGCTGGACCTAGTGACTCTTCCAACCCATGGAGTGTGGCAGCGGAGATGGGATGTCACTTGCAATATTAAGTTACCAAAAGACACTGGATTCCATCTTGCTTGCTCTTTCTTGCACTCTTGTTTGCCCAGGCTGATGGAAACCAGCTGTCATGTTGTGAACTGCCCCATAGAGAGGCCCTGTGCAAGGAATGGAGGGAGATCTCAGGCCAATAGCCAGTGAGGACCAGAGGTCTACAGTCCAACAGCCCTTGATGAACTGAGCTCTGCTAACAATCACAGGAGTGAGCTTGGAAGTCTTCGGATGAGATTGCAATCCCAGCCAACACCTTAATTGCAGATGTGAGAAATGTTCAGCCGAAGGCATCTAGCTAAGCAGTGCCTGACTAGTGACCCACAGAAACTATGAGATAATAAATGGGTAGTGTGCGAAACCACTATATTTTGAGGCAATTTGTTACATAGAAATAGATAACTAATGTATCAGCAAAATCCTTCAACCTGTTCCTTCCTCAAAATTCTCTATTTTAATTATGAGGACCACCGTGTACCCACTTACCTATGCTGACAATGGGTTTATTAGAGGTCTTTCTCATATCTACAAAAGCTCAAATGCTTTTGGATTTTTCAACCACAATTGACATGATTTAGTAGTCTTAAAATTTGTTCCCTGTGCGTTCCATCTGAAACTCAAGCCATCTGTGCTACAGCTTGAACTTTCTCAATTTCTTCATGATTCTGCTAGCAACAATATTAATGACATCATACTGGATGTCTTTCCACAGAAAATAAGCCCCTGGGAAGTGTCCAGAGTGATGGAATGGGAGAAGGGAGAATCTGGGAAATGCTAGAAAACGCTGTCCATTGTTTGAAAATCAACCAAATAAATAAGGATAGAACAAGCATGGAATTAGAAGACAGAAGACTGTGGTCCTGGTCTAGGCTTTGCTATTAATCTACTGTGGCCTCAGCAAGTCACTTTACTTCTAGGGGACTCCGTTTCCACTCCAAGAAAATGAAGGACTTAGATTTCAATGGAAAGCAGAGCCATGGATGGGTTGCTTCAGATAAACTAAGGAGCTTGCTAAATTTCAGATTCCTGTCCCGAACATGAACCCATTACTGATTCAGGAGGTCTGAGATGGGGTCTAGGAGTCTGTATTTTTAAAGTGTCCAGCTCCCTAAAATATACCCAGGCATGGAAATTCATGAATTAGATCCTTTCAAAAGATATTTACAATTCTAGTGCTATAATTGCCAAGCAGTTTCTATTATATGTCAATTTTACTTCGCATGTTCATTATAAAACATACCAAAAAATTCAAATTTTAAAGAATGATTTTGTGTGTGTGTGCATATATGTATTTTTTTCCATTTTATTTTCTTTCCAAATCCTAATGAATCTCCTTGCGTACTCACTGGGATACACGCATCTCATTGGGAGACCCATTGGAGACCATGACAGGTCTATAGGAATTGGGCAAAGAGGGGCACGAAGGTCTAACTCCACCAAAATACAGACATACAAGTTAGCAGGCAGGCTCCTTATGTTCATAGTACTGCTTGGCATTGCTTGGGATACTGTGAGGTATATATATTGTCACAAAAGAAATTAAAGACGGGTGCCTGTTTGCATGTGTGTGTGTGTGTGTGTGTGTAAAGAATTAGTCCTTCTTGTCCTCACCTGAAAACCTATCGCTACACAGTGTCACATCAAAAAGAAACAGAATCTGCTCTTATATTATCCTGGGTGGAGCTAGAGCCCATCCTTTTAAGTGAAGTATCACAAGAATGGAAAAACAAGCACCATATGTGTTCGCCATCAAATTAGTGCTAACTGATCAACATTTAGATGTTCACATGGAAGTCATATTCATCGGGTGCCAGGCAGGTGGGAGGGGGTGCTAGAGATGGGTAAACTCACAGCTAATGGGTGTGGAGAGCACTGTATGGGGGACGGGCATGCTCGTACCTCTGCCTTGGGCGAGGCAAAGGCATTGTATGATCCAAAATGTTTGTACTCCCATAGTATTCTGAAATTTAAAAAAATTAAAAAAGAAAAGAAACAGAATCTGACTTAACAAGAAAACATCTGACACAATCTGCAGGTCTTTACTGAAGGCCTCTTGATGAGGTGCAAAAGGAAAATTATGCCACAAGGCACACAGCATGACTTTCTCTCTCTATCGTAGAAACCCCATGACTCCTCCAATCCCTAATTCTCCTCTCTCCAAATTTCTCAGATCAACCACTTCACCTGCGCTCGCCCTGCTTCTCCTCCTCTCTGCCCCACCCTCTCTCTTAGGATTCTTTAGCCCACCTGCCCAGTCCCCTTTGTTACATAGAGTTATTTCCTCTTCTCTCAGCTTCTCCCATTCGCTCCACAAAAGAAAAGGCTCAGCCTAGGATTCACTTTCAGTTGAAGGGGGACATAGGATCTCAGTTATATCTAATATATTTTTAACCCTGTTAAAAAGTTTTACACCAAAAAATGAAACTAAGTATATAAGGCAATAAGTACCAAATAGACAGAGAATCTGAGTCCTAGATGTTCAGAGGACAGAAAGAGATTTCTGTGTCAGAGTGATCAGAAAAGTTTTCATGGAGAAAGGAAGAGATAAGCTGAAGGTTGAAAACGTGGAGAAATCTTTTACAGGTGAGCAGTAGGACCCTCATTTCCTAGAGGAGCAGGAACTCCTATACAAGGGGAGGCCAAAAATGAGGAAGTATCCAACCTGCTTAGAAGGGTGAACAAAACTGGATGGGTTGTACAAAGGAGAAAAAGAGGGGGAGAGAGAAGGTTAGAAAGTGGGTTGGGGTAAAAAGATTGAGGACTGTAGGGAAATACACATTATTAAAGAATTTAGAACATGGGAGTGACATGATTTAAAAAATTAATTTTTTGTCACCATGCAGGAAGAAATGAAGAACAGAAATCTTTTAAGAAAGGAGGTCAGGAGGCGGGTCTTGGTGATGAGAGTGTGCTCCAAGGACGTGGCAGCACACATTAAAATGAATAGAAAAATTACAGTGGCATTTCATGCTAGAACCATCGTGGCCGGGTGAATGATTGAATATGAAAAGCAATCACAGAGGGGCAAGCCAAAGATGACACTGAGATTTGAAACTGGTTGGCCAGAGGATGAACAGAAATGAGGCATGGAGCGGGAGAGAGATTGAAATGTGGAAGGGAGAAGATGGTGAGTTTGGTGTTCATTACATTAGACAATTCTGAAGGCAGCCCAACCAAGGTGAAGCAGCCATTTGGCAGAGGTTTTAGAGCAACTCTGCTAAGTAGGTAAAGGAGATGCAGTGGTTTCAGAAAGACTTGGGATTTAGATTCGTGAGCATCTGTAAGAAATTATATTTACCAGCTAATTAAAATTGCATTTTGATTCCCAATAAACCTGCAAATTGACCTGGAAGGGATAACCTTCTTGATAGCCAGCATTTGTTCTTTGAGTTTCAGATATATTCTTGGAAGCAGATTCTCATGGCAAGAAGGGTAGGAATTTTGCGTAATTAAAGAGGAAAGGAGGGACACCCTCTCAATATCAGAAACAGACTCTGCTCCTGGCAAACACTAGGAGAAAAAAAGACCTACATATCTCCATTTGGAATGATAGTCAGAATTTTGGGAGGTGTTAAAGAAACTACATTTGTATAACACATTCACATGTGGATAATTTGTGAATAATAAATATTATTAGGGCATGTAGATACTCAAATGACTGTCAATTAAAGAAAGATTTGTAAGACTTTTTTTTTTCCAAGAGAAAAAAATTCTTTGTTTAAAACCTGTCTAAAATACACAATAACACATTTCCACTTCCAGAGTTAAATTTTTAGCTCTGGACTTAAGATTTGAGATTACGTTAGACTAACTCTCTTGATCAGGAACCTAGAAGTACATTCTGTATTTATTGAGCAAAAATAAATATCCATTTCCACTAGTCGAGGTGCCCATCAGCATGAGATAGTCAACGTAAGTACATAAAGTGACATGGTTAGTTGGGCAGACTTGTCCCTGTTCCTGGGATCCACATTAATATTTCTCTAGGCCCCCGAGGACCCAGAGAACCCAGGTTGCTCAGGGCCCTTCCCACATTTATTTCTCGGCTCCTTGGCCCTCAGCAAGCCAAATTCCATATTGTCTCTGCAAATCTCTTTCTACTTAACACCCTGCTTTTGCTCAAATTTTATCTCATATTCAAAATGTGTTTTCCTTTACAAAGTGGATAATGCCGTTCTCTGCCAAGATCTCCTCTTCTGGGCGGATGAACACATCCCCCATTTGCTGGGAATGTTAACTGCTAACAGCTCACAGATGTGTCCCTAACTAAGCATTGCCCTTGGCCTCAGGGAACTGCCTACCTCAAGGTGAAACTCTCTCCTAGGATGTGGCCCAATATTTTTAATATTCCTAAAAGCCTGTTATAGATAATATAAGTTCAACGTTCTTCAGTATAAAAGGAGAAAAGACACAAATTGCCAGTATCAGTAATAAAAGGGAAGACATTGTTTAAAATCCTGCAGACATTAAAAGGTTAAGGAAATACGGTAAATAACTTTGTGCCAATGAATTTGGCAACTTAAATGAAATAAAAAAATTTCTCAAAAGGCATAAATTACCAAACCGATGCAAAATAATAGAAACAGGTTGAAGAGACCTTTGTAGATATTAAATTCATAATTTAAAATGTTTCCACAAGGAAAATACCAGATGCAATGGCTTCATTGGCATGTTTTATCAAACATTTATGGAGGAAAAACAACAATCCTACAAAAACTCATTCAGAAAATGGAAGCAGAGCAAAACTTCCCAATTCTTTGTATTAGTCTATCATTATTCTGATAAAACCAAACAAAGACATTACTAGAAAAGAAAGGCCAGGTCAATTCCCTCAGAAATACGGAAGCAATAATCTTCAACAAAATTTTAGCAAATCAAACACAACGTATAGAGAGGAAAATTAATCATGAACAAGCAGAGTTTATCCTGAGAATTGAAGATTTGTTTAACATTCAAATATCAATGTAATTCACCATATTGACAGACTAAAAGAGAAAACCCATGTGATTGTCTCAAGAGATGCAGAGAAAGCATTTGACAAAATTAAACACCAAATTATTTAAAAACTTACAGCAAACTAGGAATAAAAGAGAATGTCCTGGTAAAAGCCATCTATGAAAAACCTACACTAACATCACCTTTAATGGTGAAAGACCAAATGTTTTCACCTTCAGATGAAGAACAGGGAAGGATATCTGATATTGTCATCTGTATTAAGCATTGTACTGGGAATTATGACCAGTGAGTGTTATTAGGTAAGAAAAAGAAATGAAAGACATACAGATTAGAGAGGGGGAAGTAAAACTGCCACAGATAAAATGATGGTGTGTATAGAATACACTAACAATCTACAAAACAGTGACCAGAACTATAAAGTAAATTCAGCAAGGACATAGGACACAAGATCATTATATAAAAATCCATTGTAATTTTATATACCAGCAAAAAGAAAGTAGAGTGGATTTTTAAAAGCATTTAAAAAAACAATATCATTTGGTATTTCACTTTTAGTATGGCTGAATAGGTTCCTACAAGACAGACCCTTCTACAGATAATAAAAATAAACTCTCGAAAAATTACAAAAACAAAAAAAACAGTAACAACAAAATTATCAGAAGGACTCAAGCATGAACAAAGGCAGGCATATTCTGGAAGGGAGTTGACACCTAAATGAAGAAAATGGCACAGGATAAGTTTTCTATTTCTTGTGGCTTTTGGTCTGAAGACAGGCTGCAGCCAGCATTGTGCAGGGTGACTAAAACTTTGAGAAAAATCCAGTATTTCTGGGCTGAAGAAAATACTGAATACAGAGTTCAGAATAACCCAGCTGCTGGAAAGTAAGGGAGGAATCCCAAAAAGGAGAGAATCTAAGAGGGAGAGCAACAAAGTTTGTGTTTATGCTCTTTCCAAATATCTGCCTGACCTGTGAACTTGCATAGGAAGACAGACTGCAACCAACCCAGCAAAGGCTGTAAGAACTGAACTGCAATTTGAACTACTGCCCATGAGACAGAGTTCATAGTTTAAGTGCAAACAAAGTTAATTGCCCATAAACTAAACAAGACAAAACCACAATTCTCTTTGAAGAAATATAACAAAATCCAAAGTCTTCACTAGTGAACATTCACAATGTCCAGGTTACAATCCAAAATACTCAAAATACAAAGAAACAGGAAAATGTGAGCAAATTTTGGGAGAAAAGATAATCAACAGATATAAACTCTAAGATGACCCAAATGCTAGAATTAGTAGAAACAATTTTTAAACCAGGTATTATAATTCTGATCAGTGAAGTAAAGGAAAATATGCTCATAATGAACAAAAGGGCAGAGAAATAGAAACTACAAAAAACAATCAAAGATGAATTCTAGAATTGGTAAATACAATAACTAAAATTAAAAATGTAGTGGATGAGATAAACAGTGGAAATGAGGTGATATTTAAAAGAGTCAGGGAGCTTGAATACCAATCAATAGAAATTTTCCAACATGAAAAACACAAAGAAAAAGGACCAAAGATTCGGAAAAAATTAACAGAGTTTCAAGGGCTTCTAGGATCATCTCAAAAGGTCTATCATCCATGATCTGAAGTTATAGAAGAAGAGGAGAAAGAGAGCATAAACCATAAAAATTTTTGAATAATCGTGACTGAAACCTTTGCTATATTGGAGAAAGCTATATTTAAAAATTGAGAGTGCTCAGCAAACCCAAGAAGAATAAAAATGAAGAAAACTTTGTTTATACTGCTAAAAACTAAAGATAAAGAGAAAATCCTGAAAGAAGCCAAAGAAATGACATATTATACACACAGGAACAATTGTGCAAATGAGTACTGACTTCTCACCAGAAACAAACGAGGCAAGAAAACAGTGGACAATATCTTTAGAGTACTGAAACCAAAAAAAACTGTCAGCCCCAAATTCTATACACAGCAAAAATATCCTCCAAGAATGAAGACCAAAGATTATAAGTAAATGTTATTTTAAATGGCATCAAAAATATGAAATACTTAGAAATAATTTAATAAAATATATGAAAGGTCCATACACTAAAAATTAGAAAATATTTCTAAATGAAATTTTATAAGACCTAAATAAATGGAAAGATACACATTGACTCTTGAAAGAGTCAATGTTGTTAAGAAGTCAAATTCTTCCTAAATTGACCTATAGATTCACAACCTATCTATGATAAACAAATAAAATCCCAGTATGCTTTTATGCAGAAATTGAAAGACTGATTCAAAATTTATAGGGAAAATATAAAGGAATTAGAATAACCAAAACAATTTCTGTCTTGTAATTCTATCAATGGCTGAGAGTAGGGTATTAAAGTCTCCGGTGGTGGATCTATCTCTCCTTTCAACCTAGCGGCGACTGGAGTTGCCTCACACTGCCTGGTTAATTCTTGTTGCTTCTGGGCAGGCATGGAGGTCCCGCTCATCACTGGACCTGGCATGAGAGTCAGAGCACCCTTTCCTTCCACTAAGTAGAGAATGGAAGATTAGCTTCTGGCTCAGCCCTGCTGACACCACTCAGTGGGGGAATCAGCACACTCAAGTCTATTTTTCTGTGCTGGGTGATACCTCCGTAGGTGAAAAAGAAACAGGAAACAAGCCATATACATGAAAAGATGCATCAAAATAATATCATTGTGATGAGGGAATTATGGGTGGTTTTTATTTTCTCATTTACTTATTAATATATAATTTATTACAAAGAATATGCATTAGAAAGAAATAAAACATTATTTTCAGAGACAAAATAGCAATGATTTATTGGAATTCATCTCTGCTAAGCATGCCAATTTAGTAAGCCACAAGTGAATTTCTTTCATTCTGGAACAGTTCATTGGCTACCTATTATTTGCAAAGGACCATTACATAGTTTTCTATGTTATTTACTGAGTGAAATAATTCATATTTCAGATTAGTTAATAGGAGAGGAGATAAAGTTGGAGAGAGCAAAAAAAAAAAAAAAGAGATTTCAGTGTTCAGGGAGACCAGGGTAACTTTCTAGAAAGATAAAGCTCCAGTTTTAGAGAACTCAAGTTCAATGGAGTCAATATTAATAACAATTTTCCACCCATTTCCTTTATTGCTGCTGCCTCAACGTGGTCTGAAAACCACAGACAAATCATCAATACTTCATATGTCCCACTTGCAAGAATTCTAACATCGTGATGAAAACTAGAAGAAAAGTTAGTATTGTTCAATGACAGCTGCTACAAAAATGTGTCAGCATTACTTGCAAACCCTGGGAGGCAGAAGTATAACCTTTTCCGGGAAAAAACTGGGAAAAATGAATGAACATTACAAGAATTTGTCATAACATGACAGAAATTACAACCCAAGCCAGCAAACTCTTCTTAGCGTTTTCCTTTTCTTTGCTCTTTTCTGGGAAGGCTTAGGGCTTCCTCCACCCTGAGACTGAGTGTCTTTCTAGAAGGCTGGGCCAGGATGGGTATGGAAACAGCCAGCTACCTCAGGCAAGATGGTAGGTGAATCCTGGTACACAGTCACTGATTCCTGGATGGCAGCAAGTGTCGGAATAAACTTCTCAGCTTCAGACAGCTTGAACCCACAAGTTTTAACCCCTGAGCTGAGGGGTTTGTTTCAGGAAGCACAAGATCCTGCTTTTTAAAATAGGAATGGGTGAGGACCTCTCAGGAGTAAGGACTAGTCATTATTCTTACCTCTTTTCGCTTGACTTTGACAAGTTTTCTTAAGAGACTCACTGCCATTTATTTCTTGCAAGGCAGGCAACAGGGCGCATAACTAACTGCTCTTGACACAGAGAACCTCCAACTTTCCCAACCTAGTCGACCTCTGTATTTGTTCCAGACTCTGATGCATGTGGGAAAAATAGAGGGTACATAAAGCATGTGTCAGAAGAAGAGGGAAGTGGATGTGGGGTGGAGAAATGTGTGTTTATAAGGCTTATGCCCTTGGCAAGTAAGGGACATGCACAAGTCATTCATACTCTCTCCTGTCCGAGCTCTGCAGATACAATCACCCTGCACTGAAAGAGACAACGGAGGCCAAGCCACACCACACACCTTCCTTCTGTGTCCTGCCAAGTTCTGGGTCTGACCTTCCTCTAAGGTAGCGCAGATGCCAAATAGCTAGAGATCTTAATATGTCCACTAGATTTGTAAAGGAAATCAGCTTAATTCTCTTCTGCAGGTTTTTTCTCTTATGAATAGATGCTCCTGAATTAAAAGGAGTGTAAGTTTTGCTCTGCAGTAAAGCAAGACAGAGCCTTTGACTCTGGGAAAACCAACAGTGAATTAAAATGACGACTGACCCACATACGATAATTCACTGTTTGTGGGTCTGTTCAATATGAAAAGGAGTGCCTTTCGTATAATTTATTAAATTGCTCCAAAGTGATGTTAAAAAGCATAAAGTACATAAATCCAAACTAAAACTACAGATAACCAAGGAATAGCAAGCTAAGATTCTATGATTTACAGTAGGGTATTCAAACATTTAGACTGACTTTTGATTTCTGATGTTTGTATGTTCTGAGACAAGAATGAGAAACAGTTTGTAAAATACATTAATTAGTCTTGGATGGCTTCAATATCTAGTGGGACACTCATGATATATTTTAAGTATCTCACATGTGACACATGATGGTTGCAGCATATGAGGTAATGTTACACAATACATGGTGTGCATGAATTAAGAGAGAAATATGTAGCACCATAATCGTTTGGTATGCAGATTTTTGACAGTCAATTTATATTCTAAAAGGAACAGATTTTTTAGCTCATTGAGTTTGAAGTTACATATATTGCCAAAGGATAAATAACCATATTTTCCTGTTTCTTCTAGGCAAATTATTTTCCATGTTGACAGGCGTAGGGTATAAAGTAATTTTTTTATGTAAATGTCTGTAAAACCTTAGCTCGTTGACAGGAAAACAACTTTATTGAAGATGAGTGAACCTCGCTAATAGTCTATTTTAATTATTTTTCACCTTTGAGAACAGATTAGTAGGGGATAAAGAGTCAGACTCTTATTTAATTAACATTTTCAAATGAATATAAATGATGTGGCCAAGAACACAAGAATAAATCTTGTGCCTGAAAATTTATAATGTATCTGTGTATATAAATATGAATTCTCAAAGATGGCATAAACATAGCTAGTAATATACTGTATCTACTTCCCCTTAATAAAAAATCAATTTTTATTTATCTTTGATACAGTGGAGGTGTAAGGGGATGATGAAGGGCAATAACACTGTATTTTTTTTATTTCAAAATATTAAGGGGGTACAAATGTTTTAGGTTACATGGATCACTCTTGTAATGTTTGAGTCCTGTCTGTAGGTGCACCCATCACACAAATAGTGTTCATCGTACCCATTAGGTAGGTTTTTGCCCCTCCCCTTCTCACCCTCCCCCCTGCTTGATTTCCACTGAGTTTTACTTCCCTCTATGCACATGTCCGCTCATCAGTTAGTTCCAATTCAATAGTGAGTACATGTGGTGTTTGTTTTTCCATTCTTGAGACACTTCACTTAGGAGAATGGTCTCTAGTTCCATCCAGATTGTTGCAAAAGGTATTAATTCATCATTTTTATGGCTGAGTAGTACTCAATTGTATACATATACCAGATTTTATTAATCCACTCATGAATTGATGGGCGCTTGGGTTGATTCCACATCTTTGCAAACATGAATTGTGCTGTAATAAACATTTGAGTGCGGGTGTCTTTTTGATGAAAAGTCTTCTTTTCTTTGGGTAAATACTCAATAGTGGGATTGCTGGGTGAAATGCTAGTTCTACTTTTAGTTCTTTGAGGAATCTCCATAGTGTTTTGCACAGGGGTTGTACTAATATGCAGTCCCACCAACAGCGTATGAGTGTTCCTTTCTCTCTGTATCCATGCCAACATCTATTGTTTCCGGACTTTTTAATAAAAGCCATTGTTCTGAGTATTTCTTGCAGGGCAGGTCTGGTCATGGGAAATTCCCTTAGTGTTTGCTTGTCTGGAAAAAACTTAATTTCTCCACCAATTGTGGAATTCAGTTTTGTGGGATACAAAATTCTAGGCTGGCAGTTGTTCTGTTTAAGTCAATTGAAGATGGGGCCCCAATCCCTTCTGGCTTATGAGGTCTCCACTGAGAAATCTGCAGGTAGCCTGATGGGTTTTCCTTTTTAGGTTATTTGATGCTTTTGTCTTGCTGCTTGCAGAATTTTATCCTTCATTTTGACTTTTGCCTGGTCGATGTGCCTTGGAGATGACCTATTTGCTATGAATCTTCCCAATGTTTGATGTCCATCTTTTAACTGTATGTCTGAATTTCTGGTGATACCAGGGTAATTTTCCTCAATAATTCCCTCAAATAGGTTTTCTGTGCCTTTAGCTCCTTCTTCTTCTCCCTCAGAGATACCTATAATTCAACTGTTAGTTTGCTTCCCATAGTCCCGTATCTCTCTCAGTGATTGCTCGGATTTTTTTTATACTTATTTCTGCCTCTTTGAATGACTGGATTATCTCGAAAGCCTTGTCTTCAAGCTCTGAGATTTTTTCTTCTCCTTGGTTTGTCCTGTTGTTGAAGCTTTCTGCTGTGTTTTGAAATTCCCTAAATGACTCTTTCATTCCTTTAAGTTCTATTATGGCCTTTATTATGTTGTCTAGCTCTCTAGTGACTTTTTCATTCTTTTCATTGATTTCCTGAAAATTTTTTTTGGCTTCTTTTTGTGAGTTTTCAACTTTCTCTTCAATTCCAATCATCGTATTTGCCGTCCATATTTTGAATTCCATTTCTGTCATTTTGGCATTTTCCTTGTGGATGGAGTCCATTACTGTAACTCCATTGTGTTCCCTTGGGGATGTCAAACTATTTGGTTTCTTTCATGTTGCCAGGGTTCTTTTGCTGGTTTCTTCTCATGTGGCTCCTGCTCTCTCAGCTCTGAGTTAATATGATTACAGGGTACCTGGTCTCTTTTGCTAGGGACTCTCCTGTGGCATCTGGGGCTCTGTGCCAGGGAGGAGGTGTGCTTGGCACCCAGTCATAGGGTACAACACAGGGAAGCATCTGTTCCCTCCCTGGCCTGGTGGGGGTGATGCAAAGGCTACTGCTGGAAGGTTTGATCCTTAGCAGGCCTGACCATGCACCAGAACAATCAGGATGGTGTTGGTTGTAGAAACCAGAGATTAGCAGCCACCAACTCTCTGCTGCACCTGCTTTCCTGTGGAGTATCCCTGCACAGACTCTGAGCAGCTCCCTGATCAGCCCAGAGGTCTGCAGTGGAAGAGGGAGACCCCCCTCATAAATCGAGCTGCCTGTAAATTTTTTTTCTCTCCTATAAAGCAGTGTCCCCTCAGGTTGCTTCTATTCTCCTGTCTTCACCTCTTCCCAGCAGTGAGAACTGTATTGGGACCCCCAGCTTAATCTCTGAGATGGCTGGTGATGCTTGCACATAAGAATCAGCCATGCCCTGTTTGATTGAGTTGGTAGATGCTATAATGAGCTATAGAGTTGGTCTCCCTGTCAGTAGTTGATACTTTCAGGAAAGAGTGAACTGCAGAGATGTTCTTTCATGCCTGTAATAAGCTCTAGTCCCTCAAGAGGAGCACTTGAATGTCCCAGGCTTGGGAAGGGGCCCTGGAGCTCCCAAGGGGGTGCTTGTTCTCCATCACAGCAGAAGTGGGTGGAGGAGTGAAGCTAGGCATGGTTAGGTTGGGTGAGCCTGGAAGGCTTTGCAAAGCCTCAGCAGGGCTCAAGGGTCATTTTCCGGGCCACTAGGGAGAGCTGCTGGAAGGAGTGTTGAAGCAGGCTCTCCAAACTGGGACGCCTATTGGTGAGGAAGGGGTCATAATTCCCCGACTGGCTATAGAGAGTGAGCTCCACCCCTCTTACATTGCCCCTGCCCTCCAGTGTCTGGTTGCAAATGGGTGCTTGAACATGCAGCACTCAGTCGCAATGGTGCCAGGGCTGGGATCTTCCCCCCGCCCAGGGGACCCAGCCTAGTCCAACAGCACTGCTTTCCCTTAGGGGGGATGGGTGCACCCCCAGATCACTGCATCTGTATTTTCCCACTGTATTCTCCCATTAGTTCCGCCCATGTGGGCTCCTTTTTCCCCCAAGTCCAGCTCCCTAATCTCTCCTTTGTGTCCCCTTGCAACCTGCTCAAGACCTGGGGGCATGGGATCCAGCCTGCATGTCTGACCTGCTGGGTGTATCTCTGGGCAGTGCCAGTGGGCAGAGAGCCCCCAGAGCAGACACCCTGGGTCCACTACAAGGGAAAAGGCATGGGACCCACTCTCTGTGGGGAGAGGCAGCTGCTCATTAAATTCTCAGCTCAAACTGCTCTCCTGGCTGCAGTGGGTGGGGGAGGAGATGCGGAGGATGAGTCTGAATGGAAGAAAGCTGTCTCTCTGGCTTCTCGGGTCACTCTTTTTGGAGGAGAACCCCACATGGAATGTCCAAGCTCAGGGATCACACAAGTTGTCCCCACAATTCCATGGTTGCCACAGTTCTTGGGCTCATGGAGGTGGAAAAGCTTTCAAGTAACTTGGTAGTCTGCTGATCACTGAAGTGTGTTGGAAGGAGAAAGTGATCTCCCCTACCCCCTCACTGGGCTCCGAGCCTCTCTCGGTTTGATCCTCACCAATATCTTTTTTTCCTTTTTCCTCTTCCTTTTCTGCTTTGCATTTAGCTCAGTGAAGTCCCCTGTAAGCTCCGTTACTTATTCCTCTGAACTACACCTGAGCCGTGTCCTTTCTCCCCTCTACCTGAAATCCTTCCTTCCCACTGGGACAGTCCAGTGAGCGATGGCTCTAGTCAGCCGTCTTCGATATTCTGATAACACCATATTTGATGATGGAATGGGGGGTGGGGAAGAGTTTACCCAAATACAATCAACCAAAAAACCAAAAGCTTAGGTACAAAACAGTACAGCACAGTGTGATGTAGTAGAGTACAGCATAGCATAGTACGATACGGTATATATGTCACTGTATAGTCTATAGTTCCTGGCTCCAGGAGCTTATGATTCATTTGGGGAGATGTGATTAACATGTCAGACCCTTAAAGACTAACGCAAATGATTGCCGAATGGCATGATGCAGCTGAAGGCCTGTCGCAGCTCACGGGAAAGGGGTTCTGTCAATGCAGCATCTGTGGAGGAGGTGACACTTGAGTTCTGCTTCCAGTGTGAGATGCGTGATCTATTTAGGCTAAGGGAAAAGAGAAGGCTGTCCAGGCTGAGGGGGAAAGTGTGAACACAAATGAAGTGAGCTTTGTGCATCTGAGGGACATTAAGAGATCTACGAGGTTAAGAGCAGAGAGTACGTGTTGAGGAAAAGGGGGAAAACTTTGGGATTGGCAAAGGGGGTCATGATGAGCAGCAAGGGGTGAAACGGGAAAACATGTGAGATCCACGTGTAGAAGAGATTGGAACAGAAGGATCCTGGAATCAGGGAGATTCCCTGGGAGGACGATGCACTCACGGATCCAAGAACGAGCTAGAGAGACCCTGGGGGGAGGTAGTGAGAACAGAGACAGGAACTGATACGAGGCACAAGATGAAAGAAGTCAGGAGATTAGCTGACTATCAGAGATAGAAGAAGTGACTGAAGACAAGGTTTCAAATGGAGCATAAAAAATGAAAGGCAAAAAAAAAAAACTAGTGTGATGAAAAAGACATCAAAACCAGGATAGATAGATGGTTGTGGAAAGATCAGTTCATTTTTAGACATTTTCAGTTTTCCCATGGACATCCAAGAAGTGTCTTTAAACTCTAGATATAAACTAGAGGTTTAAAGAGCTCTTTCTGGCATTCAGAAGTCTGGGGTGGGAGCTGAGGTTGTGATAATTCAGCCTGAGGGTCTCCAACGGTTATAGGATTGCAAGAAGAAAAAGAGCCACAGAACCTGGAAAATAATACTTTTATTCTTCACGGTCATTATGGATAAGAGGAGAAAAGAAAGTGATGGCTAAGTGTGTTAGACCCTTAGTATCCCTTAAATGCCATTTCAAAGACTGACAGGCAGCTAAGAAGATAATCTTAGACCTAAGATTTATCCACACAGAATAAATTATCCACACAGAATAACTCACCCATTGCACAGATAGAAGGTAAGCTTCATCATGGCAAGAATTTTTTCTTGATTTATTCATTCATGTATCCCAAGCAATAGAATATTGTCTGGTACATAGTAGGCACTCAATTAATATTTGTTGAATGAATAAATGAATGAGTCAACAGATGAGGAAGGTAGGCATAATGGAATGGATGTTTTGTCACTCAGGCCATACAGGTCCTTTGAGAGAGCAAACCATGCAGCAATTCACACTTCTACTGCTGAAAGACACGAGGCAAAATGTCCCCTGGATCTGAGGCTAGAGCTCTACAGGCAGAGCTATAGCAGGGCTGGAGAAGGAGCTTCAGTCTGTGGAGCAGGGTAAAAGGCTCCCTGGGATATTTAAAGTTATTGCCTTTTCTAACTCTTCTATTATAGATAACACACTACGTGAAGAAAGTCTAGCACAGCCAGGGTGATCTCATATTTAGTAAAATTCCCTGAAGCATGCATAGTCATTGTTTCATTCGGGGCCAACCCAGTATCTGCAGCCAACATCACTCCTCCCAGCACCGAGCTTCAGCTGGAATCCACTGGGACACTGCCATCCCAGAAACATGGTGTTCCAGTCTCACACCCTTTCAGAGTGTGTGATGCAGGGGTCTCCCCCAAAGGGTGCAGTTTTAGCTACAAGGGGCCCTTTATTCCTAACCCTGAAGGGATTCGTCCTCTTGATCTTGCCGGGTGGTTTTCTGCAAGTTAAATTTAATAAGCTGAGGTTGTCTTTAGTCAGACTTTGGCCTCTCTGGGTGGAGATGACTAAACTCTTGTGATTTCTTACTCCCCTCTGGTTTGATGGGTGGTGTTTCTGCCAGGAGGGACAAAGTCAGCCCGGAGGATTCTCTTTTCCTATCAGGAATCCTGTTTGCTCTCTAAAAATCTGAAAAGAGAAGATTCGGGATCAGACACTTTGAAGGTTAGAAAGGATCTCAGAGAGCTTCTGGTCTGAAGTCCTAAATCACACAAACAGCGGCCAGGCATATGACACAGGTAGGTGAAATGGGAGTGACAGGGTCTGTATGAAATGGGAGACTTGGTGCCCCACCCAAAGGCTCACATTGAAGGACTTTACTTGCTGGCTGGACAAAGCACATCTGCGCACTGATTAGGCCCCGGAGCAACTCAGGTCCTTCATTTGACAAGTGAGGCACCCGAGGCCCGGGGAAGGAGTGAGGGCGTTTTTCAATGTAAAGAACACTGCAGTGGAAATCATGGGCCCTTTTGTTCTAGACCTGACTTCTCCATACACCAAGTGACCTTGAGTTAAGGTAGATTTCTTGGACTCTCATTCCCTCATCCATAAAATGATGAATTTCCTAAGATCTTTTGTTGTCTAAAATTCTAGGACTTTCCAAGGTCACCTAACTAGTTTGTGGCAGATCCCCTGTTGGAGCCCATGCCCCCCTGGTGGAATGCTGTCACTAGAGTGAACCGTTTGCCAAGACAAGGCAGAAGGAGGAAACAGCAAAAACGCCTGGAAACCAATCTTTACTTCTTATGAGATTTTCTCACTGCTTGGGCAAGCCGTGAAAACCAAGGGGGAGGGAGGCCTGGAACACCTTGGAACCACATGTGGAGTTCTCTCTTTCCTACTCACATATCTATTGAGCCCCCACATCCCTGAGGGCAGGATGTCTGAAGATGGGGCCTCAGAAGTTCTGAGCATTTCTGCTCCTTCCCATTGAGTATGAGTCAGCTAACCCGAAAAGAATGTGTCCAACTGGGAAGAGATACTGGATCCCCTTGTTTTGTTTCGTTTTTTGTTTTTGCTTTTTTTTTTTAGAAGATTTTCCCTACTATTGGAAGGTGGAGAAATAAAGAGCTATTCATGAGCCTCTACTCCAGCCCAAGATACATTCTTGTTCCAGGGTTCTCTCTTGCACTGTCTCACCTTATCCTCGTAAGGATGCTACTCTATGTATAGCCAGCATAAGGGTCTTGGCCACAAAGATCTGGCCCCTGTCTACCTCCCCAGTCTTTCTTAGAATAACTTTCCTTCTGGCTACAATTTTCCAGCTACACTAGAACATTCTATTCCTCAAAATTTTAAATGCATTCCCATGTTGTTACTGCACGTGCCGCTACATCAACTTCAAATGTCTTCCTCATCCTGTCCTCCAGATCACTACATGGACTTTCTTCCTTCAGGTCTCAGCCAAAATGTAAAGAGGAGATGATTGCCTTACCTAAAGTGGCCCCCAAACCTCCAGGCACTATCACATTTCCTGGTTTTATTTTATTGTGTGGTGCTCCTTATTAGTGGACATTATCTTCTTTATTTATCTACTTTTTATTTTCTATATCACCGTTTAAGTGGGATTGATTTTGATGAGAGCTGGGGATCCTCTCTTGCCTTGTTCACCATCATATTCCCAGTGCACAGAACAGCGCTTGGTCCATAAGGAGGCAGAAGAAGTAGTTGATAGATAGATGATTGTTCAAGTTTCCACAGCTAAGTAGTGGAGGAGCTAAAATTTGTACCAAGGTCATCCAACTCTCAGTTCTTTCCCCTGACCCACTGAGCCTCAGAGCAGTGACTTTGTCAGTGAATTGTCTAAGGAGGGGAGTACTAGGTCTAGGCTTCAGGACAGCATGGGTTACAAGAGAGAGCCAGTTGAGCCAATTCTCATCCAAACTCTGCAGCTCACTGGCATAGACCTTGCCCAAATCATGCAATGTTAATTTTAGACAAGATCTTAGAGATCACCTAGCCTGAAGGCTTTGAACATGTTTATAGTATCAGAAAACTTTATTCAAACACAACTCCAATATGTAAATAAGATAAAACAGTGCTACTCTTAAGATAAAAGCAGAGAAGAGCTCAGAGCCTGCCCTCTGGGTCTATTCTTCACCCCACTTGAGGTCACCTCTGAAGCAACTCTATAAAACAGTTTGGAAACCACTGCGTAGTCTGACTGCCCACCCAGTTAAGCACTCCTAGAAGCAGGGTGCTTACTCTATCACGGCAGCCCATCCTATTGTTGAGAGAGTTATTTGGAAGCTCAACCTCTTCTTGGGCCAAGGTACTTATTTCACAAAAACAAAAGCCACCTCTCTCCAGTTCTGTGCCAATGGTCAAAAGATGAAAACCAGTAAGATATGGCCCCTGTCTTGAATGAGACAGGCCTGGGTTTTAAGACCAGCTCTAAGTTGCTTATCTTCTCTAGCCCTTAAATCCCTCTGTTCATAAATTAGGGATAATAATGATAGTATTTATATCATGGGGTTGTTATAAAGATTAAGGACAGTAATGTTAAGGACTTAGTCCAATGCCTGACACAAGGTAAATGCTCAATAAATTGTAGGATCATCTTTGTCATAACCATTACCACCACCACCACCACCACCATTACTCTTACTTCTCCTCAAGGAATCTACAGGCTACTCGAGGAAGCAGCTAAGTACACCAGTAAGACAAAATTCATCATGGTAAATTCTATTATAGAAATCTGCACTAATTTTTTTAACTATTAGCCAATAGCATCAGGACACGAACTTAGCAAACATATTATGTCTACATATTTCTCAATTATGCCTTGAAACTTTCCAATTTTTCTTGGCCGGGCCAACTGGAATCATTTTTTTTCTCTAAGATCTTACAACACATAGCAGCATCACTCTCGTCTGGAAACTTGTTAGAAATGCAAAATTTCAAGCACCATTCTAGACTTACTGCAACGGAATCCGCATTTTAACAGACGCTCCAGTTACTTCCTTCATGCACTAAAATCTGAAAGCTTTCAATTTCTTCATCTGTGAGATGGGGAGATAACTATTTGCTCTGCCTGCCTCACTAGGGTTCACAGGAGAACCAAATGGGATGCTGTGTGTAAGAGTGTCTCAGAACAAATCAGCTGTGAATTCCTTGGTGCCTACCAGATTCTTTTATACACAGAACTTGTAGAGCACTGATCGATTTATGGAAGGACTATCCCAGCATGCCGTCCTATTTGAACTCTGCCTCAATTATTGAATATCTGAACCTTCATTCTATCTTTGTTTTATAAACTATGTATGTTCTCTGCAAACCTCAGGAAATTCCATTAAAATGATTTCTGCCTCAGAGCATGTTCATGCCCTTGAGCCTGCCTGGTCCCTGTGTGGTCATCTTTCAGAATTCAATTTGACCTACAGTTATTACTCTCACTGTATTTTATGGAACACTTTCAGCCAGCTACATGATTTAATGGATTTAAACACACCATTATTGCCATTATTTCATAGCTCACATGCCTAAAATAATACATGACACATTTTAAAATGCATCTTAAGACTTATTTTTAAGTTTTATTATCTAGGAATTAATAAAATCTACTTATTAAGTCTTGCCACCCAAGATATCAAAGTCTTGGTTCCAGCTGGCAGTCAGGTGGCCAAAACAAGTGTTAGGGGGATGTACCCTGGGGTTTCAAAAGAAGGTAGGAGCCAGCCACCACGGGGGAAAGGAAAACCTTACATATCAGTGTAGCCAATACCCTCTTAGGTGGCCCAACACAAAAACAAATGATTCAATAGTTCAGAGCCCCCAACTGACTTCACAGAGGTGACCAAAGTGGGCACGATTATTACAAAATGCTCCTCAAACTCTCTAAAGGGCCAGTTATGAGTCACATATTATTCGGGAAATATGAGGAAACCAGGAAGTGTCAGGAGGTAGCCTAGGAAGGCAAAGTTGTGAGGACCCAGGGCAAGGATTCACAATGTCAGTAGTAGGAGGTCATCCTTCCAGGCACGTAGGCCAGTATTCTCCACCCCATTTAGCCTTCCCTTTATTATAAAGGGCTGCCGAATGATAAGCGGTTACACAAATACTGAGATACTATGAGGAAATGTCCCATGTTAGGGACACCAACACGAGCATCTTCTCCATTGTTTCTGCATCCTCTCTCCTGTTATGACATTCCTTGTTACGTTTGTTGACTTCCTAGCATGGCTCATTGCTCCGGCAGTTTCCTAGTCGGCCTTGTTCTGGGGACAAGGGATAAGAGAGGATGGGGAGGAAAAGTGAGCATTGGGACTATGAGCTAAGAGAACTAGTCTGTTGCGGAAAAATGTTCTAGCTGCCCCCGTCCACAGACACGCACACACAGAGACATGCACGCTCTCTCTCCCTCTCTATCTCTATCTTTATCTATATATATATATGTAGACACACACACACGTATGTATAAATACACCCGTGTGTGTGTGTGTGTGTGTGTGTGTGTGTGTGTGTGTGTGTTCTTTCCCCCTCTTCCCTGTAAGGCAACGCTGGGATTCCAAGTTGGATTGGAGAGGCCCATTTGTCTTTGTCAGACCTTTCCAGTCATTACCTCATAGTCTCAAAGTCAGGGAACCTAGATATCTCTCCCAACATTTTTTTTTAAAGCAGAGACACAGCCCGTCTTCGTGGGTGAGCCATCTCTTCCCGGCTGCCACCCTTTCTCGGTTGCCAGCTCCTCCTCTCCGTGCACCGTGCGCCACGGCCCAGTCGGAGCTGGCGGAAGGCAGCCAGGCACCGTGGTCTCTCCCACATCCTCCCTGTGCCAAGCAGCCTTCCAGCTAGCACAAGATATTGGGGGCAGGAGGGGACTTCCACACATGGAATTGGGGGCATGCTTCTTTTTTATTTTTAACTGTTTATTTTGAAATAATTTAAAATGTTCAGAAAATTGTAGGTCTAGTACAACGAACAACCAAATGCTCTGGATTCACCAGTTGTTAATGCTTGCCTCCTTTGCTTTGCCATCCTCTCTCAGTCTCTCCCTCTCCCTCTCTCCCTCCTACATATGAACACACACATACTCACATACACGCACATGCACAACGTAGAAGATTCCTTCCAAAACAGAGTTAGCAGCAAACCCAGAGGCAATGACAACTCTTAGGTGAAGGCAGGATGGCTGTGACTGCCAAGAACCTGCACAACGGCCCTCCCTGGCCCTTCCGCCCCAGGTAGGTTAGAGTGGCTCTCTTGGACCAGCAACATGTCTGCCAGGCAGCTATAACCCCTTGCAAGTACATGATGAGGAAAGGTAGGGTTGTCTTCCTCCACCAAATTTAAAATATTTAATTTAGAATTTTCGCGGTTTGGCTGGACTGTGGACTATTTAGAATATAAGCCTTCAAAGGATAAGGAACAAGTTGCAGATCCCACTGATCAGGACAGACATTGAAATGTGTTGAGAAATAATTGAGTTTCTGTATTGTATTTTAAAGTTCATCTGCTTTAGCCACTTTTATTTTATATGTAAGTTTTTCAAAAAAGAAAGCCCTTTAGATATTAATATGTTTATAATTCTAAGAGAGTCTTAATTTGGACAATAAAACAGTCAAAGCATAGTGAGTGGGTTAATTTTAACCAGATCGGTGAGTGACATTAGTGTCTTATGACAATGTTATTATTTGAAGTGAATGGTTTTCCACACATACATTTTAACAAATGTAGTTTCCCATAACGAGCATTCATAATCACAATTCAACAGTCCTTAGAAATATTAAAACAAACCTTACAGTGTTTTTGCAAACAGACTTACACAGAAACTCAATGATGACAAGACACAGATTTAAATTAAATTTTAAGGTAATTGGTATATAAATATTTGCAATCTTTTTCCCGATCTAAACAAAGTTTATGACTAATCTAGTGCTTTGATTTTTTAAAACATGTTGCTTCTTAGTCTCTGTCACTTAAAGAATAACTATGGGCCTCTTGTTTTAATTTTAATTAAAGCTGAATTAAAATATTTGGAGCTTTTAAAACATGTATTTATGCAAGGGGCTTATATGTGCAAGTTTTTATTTTAGATACCTTAATATGTCCTAGAGAAACAAACATCATCCCCATTTTAGAAATGAGAATACTAAGAGTTAGGAAAGCTAAGTAACTTGTCCCAGATCACACCACATGTGAGTGACAGTCTTGGGATTGGGACCCAGTTCTTTCTGACTCCAAAGCTCATTAATTTCTGCTACGTGCCCTTTAGCTTCCTTGTCAGGACTGCACCCACTAGATAAACAGCCCTTGTCTCCTGGGGCATTGTAATCCATTCCATGTGAACCTGCAGGCGTGGGGAGCAGCAACTTGGGCTAGCATTAACCATCATATTCGGGGAACATAATCCAGGAAAAATGCATTCTTCCCTACTCACCAGGGAGTCCCCACCAGCTGCCATGGTGTGTCCCTTCCTCCTCAGGCTGGGATGATAGGATCCCACAAATGACTAGCACTTGGGGCGGCTCCTTAATATTTTGCAACATGAAGTGGCTGCTAGTTTTTTTCTGGGCGTTCTCTCTGCAGATCCAGCCTCTTCAATCTTTCATACAGCTTGAGGAATGTCATTTCTTTTCTTCTTTTCACCAATTTCTGGACATATTTCCAACTTCTACTTTCTTTATCAAGAATCTTTCCCCTCCCGACTTCCTGCTCTAAGTATTTGATCTGTCTAATCTCTTCTAATAAGCCAGAATCTTGGTGTTTCTGAAGGCTTATCATCTTATCTTCAAGCTCTGTCCCTACATGATGAGTGATTCCTCATGCACAAAAACAAATACAACACAAACAAGTTTTCTGTGTGTTTAGACTTCCTAATTTTTAACATATCATCCCGGTTTCCTTCGAAAGTGTCTACTGAAAATGAATAATAGAAATAAGAAATCAAGGATAGGAAATACAACACTGATGAAGAAGATATGATCATGAAAGATGAGGTTGAGAACATTTATAATGAGACCTCAAAATCTGTGTGAAGATTTAAAAGACTGAGAAAGGCAGGAAGCAGGAAGCCCTTGCAAACTCCTTGAATCAAAAGACAACCTATTTGTTAAAGAAAAATGCTACCTTGAACATGTTACCCTCTGAGGATTCAGAAGACTGGGAAGTGGAAGAGGAAGGTGACAAAGATAGTAGAATGTGTCTTTCAAGAAGTGAGTCCACAGGGCCGTCTGACTCCTTCCACGGGCAGGGTTTATTGAGAGGTTTGAAGGATAATCCTGATGCCCTCTGAGAGCTCCCTCCTTCCCAAACTCATTGTCTGGCCTGCCAGAAATAAATGCAAGTTGAACTTTGGTGCATTTGAGAGGATCCCTGTGGTGTCCAGGGTAAAGGGACGGGAGGGCTGTGAAACTACTTAGGCGGGCTCCAAAAGAAACATGCTATGGCCAGGCAGGAGGGACTAGGGTCCAAGAGAGCCGCTCACAAGTCGCTGGAATTTAACTCTGAAAGATCAAAAAGCAAAATGCCTTACGAGTTAACAAATAAACCCAGAGATTCCAGGCAGACGCTGTGGAAGTTTAGGAAATACGCAGCAGACACAGAGGAAACAAACAGCTGAGTTCCACCTAGAAAGAAGAGTTTACTATTGCATGTGTCATGATGGGAAAGAACATGTGTTCTTTTTCTCGAACTTTTGAACCAATAAAACTCTAGTGTAACAATTTAGGAAAATATGACATGCGAAGCCTTGTTTTTGTTTTTTTTTTGAGGGGCTTAAACAACACAAGTTTATTTTGTCACCCTTCTGGAGGCTGACCGTCTGAGATCACAGTGTCAGCAGGGTTGGTTCCCTCCAAGGCCTTTCTTTGGCTTGCAGATGGCAAGATGTCTTCTCCCTGTGTCTTCACATGGTCTTCCTCTGCATAAGTCTGTGTCTTAATTTCCTCTTCCTATGGGGACACCAGTCGGATTGGATTATGGCCCACTCTAAAGACCTCATTTTAACTTAATTACCTCTGTAAAGACCCCTCTTAAATAAATAGAGGCACATTCTGGGGTCCGGGGGGGTAGGGCTTCAATGCATGATTTTTTTTTTTTTATTCCAGGGTATTATGAGGGTACGAACATTATGGTTACACTTTATGTCTTTGCTTCACCCAAGTGCGGGTTAAAGGCATGCCCTGCCCCCCCTACAGTGCTCCCCGTGTCCTTTAGTTGTGGATTTACCCCCCCAATCCCCCTAATCCCTAGAGAGTATTTCTGCCATGTGATCACCCTAGTGTTGATCAGTTAGTACCAATTTGATGGCGAGTACAAGTGGAGCCCGTTCTTCTGCTCTTGTGGTGCCTCCTTTTGAATCATAAGTTGTGAAACAGTAAATAAGTGAAACTACATTTTAAAATTAATAACAAAACTGCCTATTTACTACTAAATCATCATGCAGAGATTTCTAGGAAGTGTCCTGTTAAACACTGTCCAAGTATTTCATAATATACCCTTCTTTAGAAACTTATTTTGCATATTAACATATTAAATATCTTTTTAACTTATTTTAATACACTTCTCGAGAGTGTTACAGTGAGGCACTTTTGTGGCAAACTATTGACATCCATGGAATATCAATTTAGGAAATGATAATCTAATTATATTAAAGTACCCAAATATATGAACATATGGGAAATATTTAAATATACTCTTGGGGGCTTAAAGCTATAGTAATTTATAATAATAATTTATAATGCTCAATATTTAATGGACCTCTGATGGCAAATGAACTGATTAGCATCTGTTGTATGTCAAAAATACAGGCAGATCCTATTTTTTGCCTGGCAGACGTTCTTGGAATCGCTAGGAAAAATTGAATGGTGAAACTAGATCTTTTGTCACTCAGGCATATTGTAGTTCTAGGCAACTGATTTTCATTACAGTCATGCATCACTTAACGACAAGGATATGTTCTGAGAGATGCGTTATTAGGTTATTTTGTCATTGTGCGAACATCACAGAATGTACTCACACAAACCTCAGTGGTGTAGCCTACTCCACACCTAGGCTATATGGTACAGCCTGTTTGCTCCTAGGCTACAAACCTGGACAGCATGTTACTGTACTGAATACTGTAGGCAACTGTAAGACAGAGGTAAGTATTTGTGCACCTAAACATATCAAAACATAGAAAAGATACAGTAAAAATACGGTATAAAAAATAGAAAACAGTATAGCTGTATGGGGCACTTACCGTGAATGGAGCTTACAGGACTGGAAGTTGCTCTGGGTGAGTCAGTGAGTGCCTAGGACTATACACTACTGTAGACTGTATAAACACTTTATACCTAGGCTATATTAAATTTATAAAAAATACTCTTCTTTCTTCAATAATAAATTAACCTTAGCTTACTATAACTTTTTTACTTAATAAACTTTCAAATTTTTTAAGTTTCTCACTCTTGTAATAATACAACTTAAAACACACATTATACAGCTGTACAAAAATATTTTCTTTCTTCATACCCTGATTCTATGAGCTTTTTTCTATTTAAAAAAATTTTGTTTTACCTTTTAAACTTTTTTGTTAAAAATGAAGACACAAACACACATTAGCCTACGCCTGCACAGGTCAGGATCATCAATATCAATGTTTTCCACCTCCACATCTTGTCCCACTGGAAGGTCTTCAGGGGCAATAACAGGCATGGAGCTGTCATCTCCTAGGATAACAATGCCTTCTTCTGGAATGCCTCCTGAAGGACCTGCCTGAGGCTGATTTACAGTTAATTGTTTTTATAAGTAGAAGGAATATGTTTTAAAATAACAATAAAAATATAGTACACAGAAACCAGTAATAGTCATATATTATCATTATCAAGTATTATTAGTTGATTACTGTACATTATTATTACTTATTACTGTACATAATTATATATGCTATACTTTTATATGACTGTTAGTGCAGTAGGTTTGTTTACACCAGCATCACTACAAACACATGACTAATGCATTGTACTATGACGTTTTGATGGCTACAACACAACCAGGGTGATAGGAATTTTTCAACTCCATTATAATATATGGGACCACTGTCATATATGTAGTGAAATGTGAAAGACATGTTTGGTGAGAAAAAGCATGGAGGTTTTTTGAAGGCCATGCACTGGAGACAGCCCTTAACATTGTGTCAGATTGATTCTATTTATTCAGTGAATGTTTAAATCAGTAGCCAAGTCTTGAAGCTTTATGGAATATGCCTTTTAGCAAAACTAACATTTGACAAACGCACCTGGAAATTAGATTATTCCAGGGGTGGGGCAGGGAGCCAGAACTTGCTTGTTATTCTCATGAGTTGATGGTGTCATGGAATTTCAGGATATAAATTCTATGATTATTCCCCCAAGGATTTATTATCTTTGCTACCTACCTTAACTTATCAAAAATTCTGAGTGAGACATCTTTCCTGAGGGCTCTATGGAGTAGAGAAATGAGACTGAACAGTCAGCACAGGGGTTGTCTGGCAGGAAAAATTCTTTCTTAAAATTGGCCGGGCGCGGTGGCTCACGCCTGTAATCCTAGCACTCTGGGAGGCCAAGGCAGGAGGATAGCTCAAGGTCAGGAGTTCGATAGCAGCCCGAGCAAGAGCAAGACCCCATCTCTACTAAAAAATAGAAAGAAATTATCTGGACAACTAAAAATATATGAAAAAATTAGCTGGGCATGGTGGCACATGCCTGTAGTCCCAGCTACTTGGGAGGCTGAGGCAGAAGGATTGCTTAAGCACAGGAGTTTGAGGTTGCTGTGAGCCAGGCTGACACCATGGCACTCTAGCCCAGGCAACAGAGTGAGACTCTGTCTCCAAAAAAAAAAAAATTGGTCCAGGGTTTGCCTACAGTCTAATGTTCTGCGGGTTCCATTTAAGTCAATCCCACAAAGGAAGTGGCAAAGAAGAAAGAGACCCAAGCTGAGGGCAATGGTCTTCCTTCATGTCCTAAAGACGTGGCAGATACAGTGTACCTGAGCAGTATGGAACTGAGCACACGATATTAATGAAAAAGCAGTTAAAACAGGCAATGGTATGTATAAGTCCTAAACATTCTACTTTAACCAAAAATATAATAATGTCAATTTATTTACCATGTTTGTAACTGCTTTCTATTCTTGTATTTGTTCTTTCTTTTTCTCCTTTTTTTCTTCCTTCTCTGGTTTTAATGAATATTTGATAAAAATCCATTTTATCTTCTCTCTTAACATATAAATTATACTTTAAAAAAAAAATTTGAGTGGTTGACCTAGAGTTTGCAACACACTGTTAAAACTAATCTAAGTCCACCTTCAAATAACACTACGGCACTTCACATGTTTGTAGCTCAAGTACCTTATCCCAAGTCCTCCCTCCCGTCACTTAGGACAATGCTGTCCTGCGTTTCACTTATGCAGACAATACCATCGCCCAATACATTGTCACTATTATTCATTTAAATGGACAGCTCGCTTTTGGATCCATTAAAAATAAGAAAAATAAAAAAATTAATTTACCTCCGTTTATTCCTTCTCTAATGCTTTCCTTTCTTTATGTAGATCCATATTTCTATCAATTTCCTTATCCTTAAAGAACTTCCTATAACACTTTTTATAGCACAGGCGATGAATTCTCTCAGTTTTTATTTTTCTGAGAAAGGAAAGGATGAGAAGGATACTTTCACTAGATAAATAACTCCAGGTTGCTGAGGTTTTTTTTCTTTCATCACTTTAAATACTTCACTTTCTTCTTCCATAGTTTCTGATGAGAAGTCCGTTGTAATTTTTATCCTCTACAGATGAAGTCTTTTTCTGCTCTGGCTTCTTTCCAGATTTTCTCTTTGTCTGCAGTTGGAATGTATGTATCGGTGTAATCTTTTGGTACATATCTCGGTTGTTATTCTCTGAACTTCTGAACCTGTGGTTTGGTATCTAATTAATTCTGGAAAATTCCTGACCATTATTACTTCAAATATTTTTCTGCTCTCCTTTTGGTATTCCTGATTATACGTATGCCACACATTTTGAGATTGTCCCAAGGTTTTGGATGTTCTCATCCAGCTGGGTTTGGTTTTTTAAATTATTCTTTTTTCTCTTTGCATTTCAGTTTGGGAAGTTTCTATTGTCATATTTTCAAGATCATTGATTCTTCATTTGGCTGTGTTCAGTCTAATAATGAGCCCATAAAGGCATTCTTTTCTGTTATGGTGTTTTATTTCTAGCATTCAAAAAATTCTTTCTTAGAGCTTCCATCTCTCTGCTTGCATTATCCATCTGCATCTTCATTTCGATCTTGTTTATAACACAAGTAAAACATTAAACTAACTCACAAAGACAGTACGATTTTTTACGTCATATTTAAATCTAGACGCGTACGTTGCTAAGAGGGAGTTAAGTTTGGGAAATCTAATATTAGAATAAGGGGACTCAGAAAAACCACTTGTTCTGCCTTAGATTGAACAAGAAAGTAGGTAGAATTGTAACACTGGAAAACAAAAATTAAATTTTCAAACGAGGCAGACTCCATGATGGAGGCACAATGTTTCAGAGGATGTGACACACATTTCACATTTCCTGGGGAGTAAATAGTTGAATGTTGAAAATATACACCTGGCTTTATGCAACAGGGGATTAAGCAACAGAAAAGTCAGAAACTGAGCCATTAACAAAAAACACTGGGGAGAGTGGATGCCTATGACAACCCAATGAGACTGCTAAGAAATTGTTAATTTTCTTTAAATAGAAAATAAAACTATCCTTGGTTCTGATTAATTATGGTTTTTATTTTTATTATTTATTTGAAATTCCTTTTTATTACTTTTGCCTATTTTTCTTTTTAATTTTTTTATTTTTAATTATCATGGGTACATAATATTTCTATATATTTATAGGGTACACATGATGTTTTGATACAGGCATACAATCTTAATTAATCAAATCAGAGTAATTGAAGTATACATCACCTCAGGCATTTATCGTTTCTTTGTGTTAGGAACATTCACATTCCATTCTTAGTTATTTTAAAGTATATGCAAACTTATAGTCACTTTGTTGTACTATCAAATATTGTTCATTCTATCCAACTAACTATATTTTTGCACCCAGTAACCATCCCCAATTTATTCCTCTCTCCCTGCTGCCCTTCCCAGCCTCTGGTAATCATCATTCTACTCTCTGTCCTGGCGAGATCAATTGTTTTAATATTGATTTCCCATATGTGAATGAGAACATGAGAGATTTGTCTTTCTGTGTTTGGCTTATTTCACTTAACAATGTTCTCCACTTCCATCCATTTTGTTGCAAATGGCAGGACTTCATTCCTTTTATGTCCATGCAATATTCCATTGCATATATGTACTAAAATTTCTTTATCCATCCATCCACTGAGGGACACTTAGGTTTATTCCAAATCTTGGCTATTGTGATTAGTGCTGGCAAAGAACATGGGAGTGCAGATATCTTTTCAATATACTGATGTCCCTTCTTTGGGATATATACCTAGCAGTGGAATTGCTGGGTCATATGGTAGTTCTGTTTTTAGGTTTTTGAGGAACCTCCATACTGTTCTCCATAGTGGCTGCACCAATTTACATTCCCACTAACAGCATAGGAGGGTTCCCCTTTCTCCACATCCTTGTCAGCATTCATTATTGCCTGCCTTTTTGATAAAAGCCATTTTAACTGGGGTGTGATGATATCTCATTATAGTTTTGATTTGCATTTCTCTGATAACCAATGATGTCAAGCATTTTTTCATATGCCTGTTCGCTATTTGTGTGTCTTCTTTTGAGAAATGTCTATTCAGATCCTTTGCCCATTTTTTAATCAGATTATTTTATTTTTTCCTATTGAGTTGTTGGAGCTCCTTATATATTCTAGTTATTAATCCCTTGTCATATGGGCAGTTTTCAAATATTTTATCCCATTCTGTGGGTTGTCTCTTCACTTTGTTATTTCCTTTGCTATGCAGAAGCTTTTTAGTTTGATGTGATCCCATTTGTCCAATTTTGCTTACGGCAACAGAATATTCTGTATTTGTGTCCTTTCTGTTACCAGTGAGTTGAATACCTTCGGAAGATTTCTTATTGTTCATTTATGTCCTTTTCTTTCAGATTGAAGAATTCCTTTTAGCATTTCTTGTAGAACAGGTCTGGTGCAGATGAAATCCCTCAGCTTTTGTTTGTCTGGGAAAGTCTTTATTTCTCCTTCATGTTTGAAGGATATTTTTGCAGGATATAATATTCAAGGGTTAAGGTTTTTACCTTCGGCACTTTGAATACATCATGCCACTCTCTCCTGGCCTGTAAGGCTTCCACTGAGAAGCTTGCTGTCACATGTATTGGAGCTTATTTATATGTTATTTGCTTGTTTGTTTCTTTTTCTTTTTTTTTTTGCTTCCCTTAGGAACTTTTCTTTATCCATGACCTTTGTGAGCTTGATTATTAAATTCCTTGAGGTAGTCTTGTTTGCGTTAAATCTGCTTGGTGTTCTATGACCTTCTTGTACCTGAATATTGATATCTTTCTCTAGGTTTGGAAAGTTCTCTTTTATTATTTCTTTGAATGAACTTTCTACTTCAGTCTCTCTCTACCTCCTCTTTAAGTTCTCTTAGATTTGCCCTTAGATTTCTAGACCTTATAGGTGTGTTTCGTTCTTTTTTTTTCTTTTTTCTCTTCTGACTATGTATTTTCAATTAGTCTGTCTTCAAGCTCACTAGTTCTTTCTTCTGCTCTGCTTGATCAATTCTTCTGTTGAGAGACTCTGGTACATTTTCAGTCTGTGAATTGAATTTTTCACCTCCAGAATTTCTGCTTGATTTTTTCATTATTTCAATCTCTTTATTAAATTTCTCTGATAGGCTTCTGAATTTCTTCTCTGTGTTATCTTAAAGTTTATTGAGCTTCTTCAGGACAGCTCTTTTAAATTCTTTGTCTGAAATATCACATATTTCCATCAGTCAAGGATTGGTCACTGGTACCTTATTTAGTTCATTTGGTGAGGTCATGTTTTCCTGGAAGTGCTTGATGCTTGTTGATGTTTGTCAATGCCTGGGCATTAAAAAGTTAGATATTTATTATAATCCTTGCAGTCTGGGATTGTTTGAATCTGTCCTTCTTGAGAAGGCTTTTCAGCCTCATTTTTCAAAGGAAAAATGAGTGTTGTGATCTAAGTCATTGGTCACTTCAGCCATATCAGCACTGGGGAGGGTTACCCCAACCTCAGTAATGCTGTGACTCTTGCAGACTCCTGATATTACTGCCTTGGTGGACTTGGGTAAGATATAGGAGAATTCCCCAGATTACCAGTCAAGTCTCTTACTCTCTTCCCTCACTCTCTGTGCTGGGCTGCTGGAGTTGGAGGAGGTGTGATATGGGCACCCCCTCTTTACCGCCACAGCTGGCACACCTGAAGCTAGCCCAATCTCACTCAAAGCCCGTGTTGACTGCTGCCTGCCTACCTCTGATGTTTATTCAAAGGCCACGGGCTCTTTAGTCAGCAGATGGTGAATCCTTCCAGGACTGGGTCCTTCTCTTCAGGGTAACATGTTTCCTTCTGGGCCACGGTGGGTCTAGAAATGCTGTCCAGGAACTAAAGCCTGGAACTAGAGGCTACAGGAGTCTACTTGGTACTTTATTTTACTATGGCTGAGCTGGTACCCAAGTTGCAAAACAAAGTCCTCTGAACTCTTCCCTTTCCCCAAGCGGAAGAAGACTCTCCTTGAGCCATGCTGACTAGAGTTGGAGGAGGAGTGACACAGGCACTACCTTGGCCGCTGCTGTTGACATCTCACTGGGTCATGTGTACCCCAAGTCCACTGTCTCCCAGCCAGCTCAGCCACAGGAATCACCTGAGGACTGCAGCCTTTACAGCCTGGCTGCCTCATGAATTTATTCCAGGCCCCAGGCCACTTTTTGTCAGCTGGTGGTGGGGCTAGCTGGAACTCAGGTTTTAGGATGGAGGATTTCCCTCTGACCATGCTGGTCTAAATGCTCCCTTCGTGGATGCTGACAGAATTCTGCCCTGTGCTGTGTGGTCCTGTGATAGGTTGGCCCTGAATTCCAATGCAAAGTCATGCAATCACTTCACTTTCCCTTCCCCAGGCACACAGATTCTCTCTCCTCTTAGTGCACTGGATGGCACTGCCAGGTAATGGCGGAGGGGCAGTGTAGGCAAAGCAAGACTGTCTTTTTCACCCTCTTCAGTGCCTCTTTCCTCGATATAATGTTAAAACCACGTCCTGTGATCACTCACCTGATTCTTGGTCCTTTCGAAGGTGCTTCCTTGCATGGATAGTTGTCGAATTTGGTGTTTGTGTGGAGGGAAGGATGATCGCTGGCAGTTTCTATTTGGCCATCTTGCTCTGCACCCTCTTTTCTCCCTATTTTTCCAAATATGGTTTTTAAATGCATGTTTCCAGAAAAGACAATGAGGCAGATCTTTTAAAAGAGCCTGATTTGGAAGTGATCTGGAAGCTTTGCAATCTCTGTTGGCAAGGATACCAATATGTACAGATTCAGGAAACCAGTCAGCAGACACTTATCAGCTAAATATCCGATGATAGAAGAAAACAAAAACAAAAAATTTTTAAGGAGAAAAACATCCTTTTGTATCAGAAAAGGAGCAAGAGGATTCTTACTTTGGATATGCTTTTACAATTTACCCAAAATCCATTTTTCTTCAGGCTACAGTGTGAAGTGATAGGTGGAGATAAATAATGTTATGGTTAAAAGAGCGAAAAAGTTTATGGCCATCAAAAGTCACTCAAGTAAAACAGAAGCTGAATAACTGTACTAAGAATGTAAAGTGAAGCTACCTATAGTCCTAGAAGCCCTAATTAAACAAAAAAATAACTTGGGAGGAATGGTTCTGCTCAAGCTCACAGAAAGAACTGAGTTATAAATAGGCCATAATTGTTAACAACTATAGGTTACTATAAAAAGTAGGATTTTTAAAATAGTAACTATTATCTTTTGTTTCTAATTTCAAAGGCAGTATATGCTTAATTAAAAAATGTTAAAAACCATGGAAAACCTATTATAAAGAAGAAAAAAAATCTACAATTCCACCAACCAAAATTAACTACTGCTATATTTCCTTCTAGTATTCTTTCTATGCAAAAAAACCCATCTTGCTTACCAAAAAAGTCTCAAAATATACCTATTGCTTCTCCCTTAGTAATGTTTGGTGAATATATTCTCATGCCAATAAATATTTCCCCATGTCATTTTTAAGGTCTGTATAGTATTGCATTGTATAAATATTCCACAGTATATTAGATCAATATAAACCCAATGGGTTTTTCCCTGGATTTTGCTATTATAAGTAATATTGTGGTAAACAGTGTGAACATGCATCTTAGAACACATCTTTAATTATCTTCTAGGGCTTGAAGTTCTGGGTCCAAAGGGAATCTTCATATTTTCTTAATTATTTTAAGCAAATTCTTTTGTAAAATGACTCAGTAATAAAACAATAAGTTCATGCTGTTTAACACATCACTTTTAATAATATATCTTATAAAATAATACTTTCAAATAACCAAATGAGAGGGTATCTGCAACCAAGGCACATCTGACTATTTCTGACATTATGGGACCACTGTTCAAGAACCACCAGGTTGCAACTTACACAAGTATGAGTTATTACCAATAACTGAGTCCTTTTATAATCTCAATCCCCAGCATTCCATTCTCTGCCCACCACATCCCATGTCTCCAGCTGCCTCTCATTAGTACTCAACTCTCAGTTCTTCAATCCCACCAGGACCTCCAACTATCGACTTTGTTACCTTTTCACTGTCCATCAGTCCTCTTGACACTTACTTCCCTTCTTATTCAGTTTAGATATCATAAAAAACCGTAATAACTCCCTTGCATTCACTCCAACTCCTTTGCCCTTCTGTGTCTCTGTAGAAGTTTCCTGGAAAACTTTCTTGCACTTGCCTGGCTAACTACAACCTTGGCAAACCTAACTTTCCACCTATGCCCCCAGGCCTGCACCCGGGCTGCTGAGTGAGGCTGGAGAAAATCACGCCACCATGTTGACTTGTCTCAGTTTGAATTCATGACCACAAACCTTAAGTGGACCCTCAATGCTGCCTGGAACTCCTACATTTTCCTAGTTAAGTCAGTTTTACCCTTTCTCCTTTCATCTTAAACCTTCAACACTCTGCCTTCCTCTTAAACTCTTAATTGGTAACCTTGGCTATTATTATATTTTACTGAGAAAATAAAAGCAATGAGAAGAGTATATCCACAAGCCCTCCACTGACTCTTCTGTCTGTCTATCTGTGTTTATATCCCTGTACATTGCCTTACCTCCCATTTAAAAGCAGACGATCCATGCTAATTTTCTTCTCTCTACTAGAAAAATCCTGTTAACAAACATGTTGTCACTTTTTCCATCTGCAAAAACCAAATAAAAATATCTTTATTAATATCTTTTCTCCAGCCCATTTCTCAGCAGAACTCCCTGAAAGAGCTACATCTACTTGCCATCTCCACTCCCTCTCCTCTCATTCTTTCACTGACACTCTTCCCGTAAACAGCTCCTGTCAAAGTTGTCAATGATTTCAATGTTGTCAAATCCAGTGGTCAATCCTCAATCATCCAATCCATTCAAATCTACCTCTCAGCAGCATTTGGCACGGTTGATGCCCCACTCCTCCTGAAACACCTTCTTCTCTTGGTTTCCAGAATGCTACACTGTTTAGAAATCCTCCTCCATCACCGTCTACTCCTTCTCAGTCATTTTGGCTGGCTCCTCCTCATCTTTTCAATCCCCAGCCCTGTGGTGTCAAGAGCTCAATGCTGGGATCTTCTCTTTCCTCTGTCTACATTCAGTGGCCGGATGATCTTATTTGGTCTCATTTCTATGCTGACAACTCCCCTGGAATATCTCCAGCCCTGTCCACTCACTTGAACTGTATATCAAAAACACCTTTTGGACAGCAATAGACATCTCAAATTTAACATGGCCAACTCCAAACTCTAGATATCACTACCACCTTCCCAAAAGAATTGCTCATCCCATAGCCTTCCTCCTCTCCGTAAACGACAGCTACACTCTCCCAGATTCTCAGGCCAAACATCTTTACCTCTCTCTTTATCTCATATCACATGAATACATCAGAAATTCCTATAAGCTTAGCTTCAAACTATATGTAGGTTCCCACCTCTTTCTCCAGTTTGTCCATTATTGCACTAATCCAACCCGTGGCACATTCTGTGTCCTGCATAGCCTTCTTTTAGGTCTAGCTGTCAGCTTCCATCTTAACTTCCCTATACTACAGTCCTCTCCCAGAAGCTGGAATGATCCTTCTGAAAAGTAATTCGGATCCTATTACTTCTCTGATAAATATAACGTCTCACTCTGAATAAGGCTGAAGTCTTTACCAGGGCCTGTAAGATCCTGTATCATCTGGCCTTTATCTCATCTCTATCATTTTTCCCCATGCTCATTTCACTGCAGTCACTGATGTCCTTGCTGTTTCTCAAACAAGCCGAGTGCACTTCTACCCCAGGGCCTTTACACTTGCTGGTGCCTCCACCTGGAAAGTGCTACCCCACATATCCACAGGACCCTTCTCCCTCACTTTTTTCAAGACCTTGTTCAAATGTCACCTTATCATAAAAGCCTTCCCTGACTACCTTACGAAAAACATATTACACACTCACACACATAAACAGTGGTTACTGTCTCTTAGCATTGCTTTTATTGTACTTATGACCACTTTTCATATTATCTATGTCAAATGTAAATTTGTCTATCCAGTCCAACTAGAATAAAAAATCTGTGACAACAGAGACCTTATCAGTATCCCCAATGTCTAGAACTCTGCCTGACACATAGTAAGTACTCAATGTATTTTTAAAAGAAATGGACAAGCAGAATAACTAGGAATGCTTATGCATTCCAACTGTAAATGCAAACTTAAAGAGTAAAGGCAAATATTTCCAAGTGATTGCAATCTGAAGGGGAAGTTTTTCTTGGCTATCCACATAAGCTTTTTGCAATTTTAGTATATGAATGTGGAATTTTATGTCATGGGCCATCAACCACAGGAAAAATTAAAATAAATCTCAGGCCACAAAGAAGCAGAAAGCAATAATTAAGGGCAGAAAAAGGATTAGACAATTAGTCACCACTTGCTTTGCCAGAGTGGTTGAGAGCATAGCTCAAGAGTGAGACAGATCTGGGTTTGAGTCCTCACTGCTGTGTGCCACCTCTACCACCTCGAGTAAGTTAGTTACTTCCTCTCCCTGAGTCTGAGTTTTCTGACCTGTGAAATGCACCTGAAATCTTCCAGAGTTGTTGTAGGAATTCTGCTGGCTTTATTAATTTATTTTTAATACATTATCATCCTAGTACTCAATTAGCTATCTGTGCATTTCATTAAATAACACAGTGGTTGCACGCACTCCCCCAACGGAATGCTCTAAGGCATAAGGGACTGTGTACAGGCTTTACTCAGAAGATTCTTCACTGGTTAGGTAGGTACATCAGCAAAGGAATCTACATATAATACCACCAAGGGGTTCATTAATTCGAGACTTACTGAGGATCACATAAAGGCTTGTTGAGAAAAACTGAACCCACACTCAGATGAGATCTCTGTTCGATGAACTGTATGTACACATTTGGAATATATTTCCAGCATGCTTCTATCCCCCTGAGCTAAGGAGCAAGTGACAAGCCTGTGCAGTGAGGCTAGGAGAGTAGTCTCCCTGCTGGCTGGTCGGAGTTTCTCCTGTGTGGGCTCCATGATGCTTTT
Source organism: Indri indri (assembly GCA_004363605.1). Lineage (NCBI taxonomy): Eukaryota > Metazoa > Chordata > Mammalia > Primates > Indriidae > Indri > Indri indri. The sequence continues at coordinate 130,351 of RJWJ010000816.1, read as the reverse complement.
GCTCTCTATTACCTGTTGATCTGAGCTGGGATATCTTTTACTTTGCTTCAGTGGCCCTGTTACTAATCTTATTTCTAGCATATGTACTTACTTGTTCAAAGTCTACACTGAGTCTTAAGTCTACTTATTAATCCCAAGAGTGGCTAAGTGAAACAAAAGTCCATAACAATTCTTTTCTCCTTTATTCATTCAACAGATGTGTAAAAAAGTGTGAGAAATGTGATAGACCTTGTGTGTGTGTGTACGTAATAAGAACTGTAATGAGTGAATTACAGAGTTCCCAGGAGAGGTACCACACCCCGACATAAATACCAGGGAATTGAGAGAATTACATTTTAGGGAATGTTTTTCAAGCCTTTTGTCCATGACCTTCACTAAGAAATACAATTTATAGTCTATTTTTTTTTCCACCTTGCTGGTGATACCTACTAAATTGATTTTATGACCCTTTGATTAGCGATACCTGCAGTTTGAAAAACACTGATCTAAAGTGATTACTAAAGATGAGTATCAATTAACCAGCTCTGGGGTAGAGTAGGAATTGAGGGTAACAGACACACATTCCAGGCAAAAACTGTAATGCCCAAAGTCCCTGAAGTGGATCCATGTTAATTCATTTCCTCTTACCCCTAGTGTTGTGATTATGATCAATTGGCAAACGGTTTCCATTTCCACTTCCTTCTTGGGTGCCTTCCTAAACTGCAGAGACTAGAAAGTAAAAACTACATTTCCCCTACTTTCTTGCAACTAGGTTCTATATTTGAAACGGGCTCTGCAAGTTAGCTGCAGTTGCAAAATGAGGAAGTTAGGATGGAGTCAGAAACCACCTTACTGTGTATTCTAGGAGGTTACAGCTGGAATCAAGGTCTTAAAGACATGGCTTCTACTAGATAGTGGCCAGGCACAGTACTCTGCTGTCTACTCACCAACTTTGGCACTGTAGGGTAGTTGTGCCCATGCTGGCAGCAGCTTCTTGATCCTGTGATTAGGGAAGCATATGCTTCAACTTAATCGTGGCCTATGATTCCTACTGCCTTCCGATGATCTTGTAAGCACCTAGTTCCCTGTATTAAAATCCCTTTCTTCTAAAAATAAAGAAAGAAATAAGTTGTGTCTTAGGGCAGTTTTCCAGAAGCGGACTCCAAGATGAAGATGTATGTGCAAGTGATTTATTAAGGAAGTGCTTCCAGGAAACACCGCTAAGGAGCTGGGGGGAATTGGGAACGGGTACGAGAAAAAGCAAAGTGAGGGTGCAATTTTAGGCGTAAGCCCATCCTCAGCCAGATCCCACAGACATGCTCTAAGGAGGAAATTACACTTCAGAGGTTAACTTAAATTGAAGCAAGACAGTTGGGCTTTCAAACCCTCACACCATCTGTCACTGGCTGTGGGCCACACCATGGGGTCATAGGGGATGACCTGTGCTTGCAAGACAAAGTGGCTCCAGGAACCCGAGGGCAGTCCTCTGGAGAGATATGGGCAGTTAAAAGCAAAGACCTGCAGAAACTGGGAGAAGGGCACACGGAAACATGCAAAGTGATCTGGGGACCTAGGAGGAACATGGAGGACAGAGTCCTCTGCAGGGTGGTTTTTGTAATTTGCACTCAAGCCCTGACAGATACAATCAGCAACAGAGGTTCAGAAGTTATTGGTTACTCACTTACGCTCATTGTCATGTAGCTTATAATTACATGCACTGCAAATGCTATTGAACTTGAACATGCAACTAAAATCTGTTCCCAGAATTGCTGTCATGTATGTAATTATTTTCAAGCAAAGGCCTAGATTCGGCCCATTGGATTTTAGATTTTCTACCCCAGATACAGGACTTTGTTGAAATGTGCTGCATTTTTTTCATAATCATGATCATCTAGCAAGATAAAACAAGACAATAAAAAAAAGACATTGGCAGTTATTAAGGGATCTTGGCATCCTACCATGTGGTGGGAGAATGCAGTCTATTAACTTTAAACTCCAATTTTCCAAGCAGGTACACCACTAGGTCCCCTGCTGGTTTTCTCTGTGAACATGCAAAGTATTTCCTCCATAAAGAAATTTGAATAATTTTATTTTCTGCTTATCTATTTCAGAATCTAGTCAGGATGTACAGTTATATAATATACTTATTTCTCCTCAAATATTTTTCCTTCTTCAAATCATCAATTTGACAGGCATAGTTTCCCCCAGCTGCTTAACAAACCATTACTAATTCCCTTTTCTTCTCCTAATCTCTAATTTTAAAGCATAGCAAAATTGGATAAAATATGTATTTTTATATGTCAGAGATTCTAAAAAGTAATTATGTTATCGATAGTGAAAATAACTGAAATTCTTTTTGATTTTCTTATGAAAATTCACATTATCTTTTTCTGAAAAAGATGTAAAAAACAGCAAAAATATCGATTGGAATTATATGAATATATATCAAAAATGTAACTTGAATATAACATAGTAGTTGGATTTAGGCACCAATATCTTGGTGACTGTTGGTAATATAATAGAAAGTTTAGTGGGTTACTTGTATCTAGGCATCCTAGATTATTAGTGCCTGACTGTTCTCAGTAAGATCCGTAGATCTAAAAATCTTCAGTAGAATATTAGCAAATGGAATACAGAAGAATATTAAAGGAATGAAACTACGGTCATGGAATGGTTTCTTTTAGGAATTCAAAGATAGTTTAATATCAAAAAATCTGTCAGTATAATTCATCACACTGGTCAAAGGAAAAAGACATTTCTATTATCTTGATTACTAAAAAGTTATTTGTTAAACATTAGCATTCAATTACCAGTAAAATAGAAATCAAAGCAATTTATGTAACATGTTCTCAAAAATTGTTTCAAATCAATATCCAATAGCATGTTTAAACAAGTAGAGCAGTGGTTGGGTAAGATTGTGTCATTGTGTTAAAAAAAAGAAGGGGTGGGGAGTTCATGGTTTATTATTAAATACATTTAGGAAATGGTAAGAATAAATTAATCACATTTAAACAAGTCTCTTTACTACAGTTATCTCATAGCCTTTAACACACTAATCTGTGTTTCCAAAATATATTTGACTACTGTTTTTTAAACACTGTCTTAAGGAACTGTGAGAAACACTGCTACAAACACATTCCCTTTTCAATCAGATGTAAAGTAAGAATGAATCCTGTTACCACTATGATTTACTATCATTCTAGAAGTGTTAGCCTATATAACCACAGATGCTAACAAACTGAGGGGCATATGTCTTGGAAAGGAAAAAGCAAAAATCGTTATTATTTATTGCTGCTAACTGCCTTTCTGGAAGACCAAGAAAAACAAATGAAATGCTATTAAAACTAATAAGCAACTAGTCTTATACTAATTAATACATAAAAATCAATTGGGAGCAAATTCTATAAGCAGCAAGATGAAAGCAACAACTAATTTTCAAAGGAAAACCATCAAGCTAACTGCAGACTTCTCAGTGGAGACCTTACAAGCCAGAAGGAATTTGGGGTCCCATGTTTAATCTTCTGAAACAGAACAATTGCCAGCCTAGAATTTTGTATCCTGCAAAACTAAGTTTATAAATGAAGGGGAGGAATAAAGACTTTTCCAGACAAGCAAACACTGAGGGAATTTGTCATGACCAGCTCTGCCACACAGGAAATATTCAGAACTGCATTTTACCTGGATCAGCACAATAGATACCCACCAGTATAAAATCACCCACAAGCTAAAACTCACAGCTTGTGTAAAACAATAGCACAAGAAGGAAAACAAAGCAATAAGGTACTACTTAACATGATGAACAGAACAGCATCCCACATAGCAATTCTATCACTCAACATTAACATTCTGAATGCCCCAATTAAATGACATAGACTAGCCAAATGGATGAAAAACACAACCCAAGTATCTGCTGTCTCTAGGAAACACACCTAAGCCACAGGGACTCACACATACACAACGTGAAAGAATAGAAAAAAATATTCCACATAAACCAAACCAAAAGAGAGCCGGTGTAGCCATTCTCATATCATATAAAATTGACTTTAAATCAACAATGGTAAAGAAAGACAAAGATGGTCATTATGTAATGGTAAAGGGAGCAATTCAACAAGAAGACACAACAATCCTAAATATAGTTGAGGACATCTGAAGGCTGCAGATTTGATGATGTTAAGGAATTATTGTTAAATGTTTAGGTATATAATAATACAGTTTTAAAAGAGTTATTTTTCCTTAGGAGTGTATGTTGAAATATTTGCAGTTGAAAAAAATTTGATGTCTGGGATTTGCTTCAAAACAATCTGGAGAAGAAAATGATGAAACAGGATTGGCCATAAATGTCGAACCTGAGAGACGGATACATAGAATTTGTTATAGTAGCTTCTCTATTTTTGCATATGTTTGAAATTCACTCTAATAAAAAATGTTTAAGTCTAAAAAAATCAATTGGTTTCCTATATACCAACATTAGTCCACTAGAAATGACAATGTAGAAAACAACAAAAATTGTAAAATATTAGGAATAAACTTAAGGAATATGCAGGACCTATGTAAAGAAAACAAGCAGTACAACAATAAGAATTTTCCAAAAAACATAAAAAATTAAAAGGACAAATGTAGTCTTTCTCAAACTTAAAAATTCAACAATGCAAAAATATCAGTTTTCCTATCAGATATGAAACTTTATTTTAAAGTTATCTAAATTATGATAGTGTATAATATTGGTATCAGAACTATGGAAATTAATGGAGTAGAATAAAAGGTTTAGAAACACTTCTATTTAAGAAATTACTCTAGGAAGCAAGTGGGATTTTATACCTCTGAAGAAAGGAGAGAGTATTCAATATATAGCATTGCGACTACTGTCTGACTACTTGGAAATATACTGAACAAAAACAGTTCCAGGAAATAAAGATTAAATGTAAAAATTAAACCTTAAGTATACTAAAATGATACACACACACACACACACAAGCACACAAATACTTACATAATCTTGGAGCAAAAAGTTTCTAAGCAAGGTACCAAAGATAGAAACCATAAAAGAAAAGAACATGTCCATATGTCAAAAAAAAAAACAAAAACAAAAACCACTATAAATATTTAAAAGGTACAAAACAAATTGAGGAAAATATTTGCAATATATATGACACAGGGATAATACCTGAGATACATAAAAGTACAAATAAGATAATTTAAAACTCCACCTTAGGTAATTGTAAGAAATCCACTTTCCTATTTGATATTTCTTAAAATGTGTAAAGGACTTAACCCTCTGTGTGGTTGCTTGTCAATACTGCTCCAAACTGTCAGTTGTGTTTTCACCTAGCTGGCCTGTCGCATTTCAGAACAACCGACTGTTTGATGTCTATGTGTTCATAGAAAATTCCACCTATGATGTGCAGGATCATCTTTACTGGCCCCACTCCATCCCACGATGATAACCTCTAGGCATCACTAATTTCTGGAAGTACTTTTCCCCCCTGCACAGAGTGATTCAGGAAAACAGTGCAACAGCGGTGCCATTGCTTCAAATCCCATCTCCTCCAGACTCAGTCAACAAAACAAGTTGAAGATGTGCTTCCTCCTCCTCATTCTTCCTAAGGCCCCCCCGTCTCAGCTTGCAACGTTCTATGAATGACTATCAATTCACGCACACACAGCTCCCAAAAAGAAGTCATTTTTGTAGAGTCTAATCTAAAAATGGTATCCAAACGCATATAAATATATGTAATAATAATAAGGCAAATTGAATCTACGATAAGATAATCTTTATTTATATAATTGAAAAAGATGACATGTAATATTCAGTATTGGGAAGGGTGTGTAATGGACGCTCTCATACAATACTAGGGGAAGTGTTAAGGGGTTCGGTTCTAGAGGGTCAATAGGCCCTCTATTGTATATCTATCTATAATTACCGAAATGTATCAAAACATGCAAATTCAGAAATATTATTTCTAGGAATTTATTCTAAGTATTAATAAATAGTTGAGCAAGTGTCTATGGGTCAAGAATATTTATTATAATACTGTTTATAATAGCAATAAAATACATGCATATATAATAAAATATTATACAACTACTAAATATCACAGTACAGCTCTATATTAACTGGCTGAACATCAGAATCACCAGGAGAGATTTCCAAAAATACATATTTTTGGACGTCATCTCTAGAGACTCTGATTCAGTAGATCTGTCACGTGCCTGGGAATCTGAGTTCTTTCAAAACTTTCTAGGTAATTCTGACATAGAGCCAGATTTGAAAGCTATCAACTAGATCAGTGTTTACTGAAATGAACATTTTTGTGATAATCCTCATCCACCATGTTCTCAGTTGACCCCAGACACCACCTTCCAGACGTTACAACATCAGACGCCAAGGTGCCACCACAAAGTAATCTGAGTTGGCCTGTCTCTTTATTTCCACTCTAATACCTTCTTCCCTTTTCCGCAGCTGCCTGTCAGCATTCAGGGTCCTCCATGCTGTCCTGCCCTCCAGGGTGGTGGCACGGGGCTGTCCTGGCAGCTGTATCCCTGCTCAGGGCCTCTCCCTAATGAAAAACTCTTCCTTAGTACACCTGGATTCTCAGAGACCAGACTTCATATTCACAAATTTTAAAGTATGAAATAATATATTTAAAATATTATATAGTTTCTTCATCTGTTCCCTTAAGAAAATCCAAATAACTCTCAAAATTTATTGAGTCTAAATGCAAGTGGTCAACATTCCTTGGGTTACAAGGTTGGAAAAGACTCCTTTTCCAGCCTAAAATATTCCAACTTAAAAGATTACCATAGGAGGTAATAATTTATAGCAGATGGATATAGTAATGTACACTATAGATTTAGTGTCCTCGCACCATCTAAGGAAAAGCAAGCTAGCTGGTTAATCCTAAAGTAAGCCTGTCTGTTCTCTATGCCTTCTTCCATTTCTTCATAATCATCACAAAGAAGCAGAACCCATAACTGAAATAACCACTGTTTGATGGTAAAAAATGTAAAGATGTCTTCGAATATGAGTCTGCTGAAGGAATACCTTTCAGGTTCCAAGAATGAAAATGGCTCTTTGTCTCCTGAATGAATGGTCTTTTATCCAGAGAAACAGATTTTTCATGTATGGGTAAAACACAAGCAAGCAGTAAAGTCACCTGCATCCTTCTGAGGCTCAGTGGGAAAGAAAAAAGGAGAAATTCTAGCCAAACAGGTCCAAAGGGTCAGAGTTCCCAGCAATTCTTACACAGTGGAACATACATTGATGGTGGATATGCAGGCGGAGTTGTTCTGATAGCCCGTGGGTCCCCAAGGATATTGACTCCCTCCAAGGATGTTGACTCCCTCCAAGTTTGTCAAGGGTGTTAAATGGGTTAAAAAATATGAAGCACTTAAAAGGTTCCTGACACATACATAGAAATCACTATGCATATGTTAGTATCAGCAGATGAAGAAGAAGTATCATGGACCAGGTTCATGTCTTGGACCAACTTGGATATAACCTTGACCCTTTTCAAGAGCAGCCGGTATTCTAAAGTATTTACAGATAAAATGCAATAATATTAGGAATTTGCTTCAAAATGCTACAGAAAATAAAGATGTGTATTGGGGAGAAAAAAAAATGGATAAAACAACTCATCAGCATATAATTAAACGCTGTCATACTTTAACATTTTGAACATACCCAAAGTCAAACCAGTATATTACAGTTAAGTTGTGTCAGTAAGCGTTACGTTTAGAGATCAGAGGCCTCATTTAGTGGCCAGGGTGATTACTAATTTCTCTTGGGGAAATGTCAAATGCCAAAGGAGATAGCCCAGGGGGCCCCCACCAGAACATATACTAGAACCTGTAGTAGGTTTAGCCTTGGCACATATTCCTGTATTAACTTAGAACTTTTCATATAATGGGAGGTCTTTACTGATGTACAGCCAGCTAGTCATTCATAAAAACTGTGATCTTATTCCCCTCAAATCCATGTAGAGTCTCTCTCAATTCCAATGAACAAGCTACCTTTCTCAGCCTACTCTAAGAGGCAAATCCAATAACCACAACCTGTTTTCTATCAGCCCAGACACTGATAATGATATTTTCAATTTGGGGACTTAGTCCTGTTTTCTCTACTTAGTATATTTTCCAATGTTGCTAACCAACAAGTTGTGAACCCACCTACTGGGGTTGTGGGATCATTAAAGCCAAGTCAGTACTATTATGAGAATTCCATGAGTTTCATTTTCTAAGTCAGTGGCTATTAAATGGAAAATATGCTAGAACCCAAAGGCTCCAAATTACTATCTTTATTTCCCCTCCACTTTAATTTTAACCAGAGGTCACTCTCATTAAAAAGCCTCTGGGGTCTCTGACAAATGTAAGTTTTATACTCGCTGAGAGATCCTTGGCCTTTTCCTGTGGCTGCACTCATGCCAGTCATCCAGCTGCTATCAATTAACATTCCATCAATTTCTCTGTCAGCTTGGGTTAGGCCTGACTGAGTCACAGGTACAGTCTACTTGGCAACATTTCGATCTCACCATGTGCTTGCCCTAATAGAGTTAGAATCTTTAATAGCATTTCATTCAAAAACAAAAACATTTATTGAGCACTTATTATATGAAAAGCATTATAGTCAATAAATATGATCTCATGCCAATGATTCAGAACCTCATTGTTCTAATTAGTGATGGCTAAACTCATTTCCTAAAAATAGTTTATTAAAAAATTATTCCATATTAGATGAAAACATATTTTGGCCTTTGTTGAAAAATGGCATGAACAATAGAAAGGAAGGGGAAAGAAAAGGGAGGAATAAAAGGAAAGAAAGATAACGAAAAAGAAAAGGAATACAGGAGAATGAAGAGACAAGAAAGAGAAAAAGAAAAGAAAATACCAAGGACAAAAAAAGAAAAATAGAATAATAAGAAAGAAAAATGGAATAATGAGAAACGAAGAAAAAACAAGAAAGACGATACAGAAAAGAGAGCGAGAGAAAAGAAGATAAAGAAATCAAGAATGAAAGCAAGCAAGCAACGTATTTCTATTTAACTTCAATATGCTGAACTAGGTCGCCAGAAATTTACTCCTGGTACAATATATTTTAAAAGAATATCATATGTATATATGTGTGTGTGTATATATATATAGATAGATAGATAGATAGTCACTAAAGTCACAAATCATTAAATGAGTAGTTGATAAGGCAGGTTAAGAAAATCCTCAAAGGCTCAAAATCATAAGAAAGCATGAATTGAGCAAGCACTGAGGCCAAAGGTTGCACATCTATCAATCCTTGGCAGCCTATGGAAAGAGGGGCACAGGAGAGAAAGCACAGGGCTCATACAAGGTGAGTCCGGTCAGAGACCTTCAAGTGAAACCCCTCAAAGGTGACATTCTTAGTGTACAAAATACAGAACAAAGAAACAAAATCCCCATAGAGGCAGATTTTAGAGAAATTTGCCTACCTCAGACGTGCCTTAGGTAGAAGGAAATAAAAGCTCTGTCCTGAAATTTCTAACCAAAATCATGGTTGGGAATTGAAATTCTATGTGCGCCATGCACCTGCACACGCGTGCGCGCGCACACACACACAGCATTTTCAGGTTGGAAAGGCCTGTAGACATGCCACAGAAGCAAACACAATTCTTTGCAGAGTGGCACACCTTGATTAAACCCAGGCTTCAGTGAATTCCTGAGGATAAAGTTCCAAGGCACTTGACTCTCATTAAAGAACATCACCATACTCATAAAAAAAAAACCCACCATGAGTCAGAGGCAGAAGAAACAACAGACTACAGAATTATACTTATAAAGACTATGTTAGAACAATAAAAAATTAACATAAAATAACTTTGTTTAATATGGTTAAAGAAAAAATGAGGACTATCACAAACCTGGCAAGGAATAAGAGTTTATTAATAATTGCTAGAAATTGTTTTTTGAAAACCACTTAAAATATTTAGAAACTCAAATTAGAAATTCAATGGCAGGTTAAACAGCAGATTAGACATAGCTGAAAAGAGATTTGTGCAGTGAATAACCAGGACTGAAGGAATTAACCAGAATGTAACTCAAGAGATACAGGAATAGAAAATATAAAATAGAAATCAAAATTCATAGAGCATGGACTGAAAAACTTAAACTACAACTAATCAGAGTTGCAGGAAGTAATGGGGAAAAGGTACTATTTTGAAAATATTACAGTTGAAACTTTTCCAGAATCTATTAAACGTATGAATCTTCAGATTCAGGCACCCAATGAATCCCAAGCAGAATACATATAAACAACTTTCACATAGATGCACTGTAGTGAGAATGTAGAACATCAAGTAAAAGAGGTGATCTTAAAAGTACCCCTCCCCCCGACACACACACAATCTTTTTAATATGATGTTGACTTCAGTTTGCTAGTATCTTGTTGAGAGTTTTTGTACTTATGTTCCTCAGGCTATCGGCCTATAGTTGCTTTTTTTCTTGCTTCCTTGTCTGGTTTTAAAATCAGGATAATGCTGGCCTCATAAAATAATTTTGGAAGTATTCCCTCCTCTTCAATTTTCTGGAATAGTTTGCAGAGGATTCGTATTTGTTCTTCTTTAAATATTTGGTGGAATTCAGCAGTGAAGCTATCAGGTCCTGGGCTTTGTTTGATGAAAGACTTTATTACTGTCAATTTCCTCATTTGTTATTTGTCTGTTAAGATTTTCTATTTCTTCATTATTTAATCTTGGTAGGTTGTATGTGTCCAAGAACTTACTGATTTCTTCTATGTTATCAGATTTGTTGGTGTATAGTTGTTTATAGTACACCAACTCTTATGGTTTTTGTATTTCTATGGTATCAGTCATAATGCCTCCTTTTTATCTCTGATTTTATTTGAATCTTCTCCCTTTTTTTCTTAGACTAAGGTTTATTGATTTTGTTTATCTTGTCAAGAAACCAACTCTTTTGTTGATCTTTTGAATTTTTTTAGACTCTATTTTATTTCTGCTCTGAGCTTTATAATTTCCTTTCTTCCACAAATTTTGGATTTAGCTTGTTCTTGTTTTTCTAGTTCCTTCAGGTACATAATTAGTTGTTTATTAGAAATCTTTTTTCCTTTTTGATGTAGACATTTATTGCTATAAACTTCCCTCTTAGAACTGCTTGTGCTGTGTCCCATAGGTTTTGGTATGATGTGTTTCCATTCTCGTTTGCCTCAAGAAATTTTTAAATTTCCCTTTTAATTTCTTCATTGACCTATTGGTTATTTAAGAGCATGTTGCTTAATTTCCATGTATTTGTAAAGTTCCTGAAGTTTTTCTTGTTATTGATTTCTAGTTTTATATCATTGTGGTCAGAAAAGATACTTGATATGATCTCTATCTTCTTCAATTTGTTAAACCTTGTTTTGTGACTTAACATATGATCCACCCTGGAGAATGTTCCATGTGCAGTTGAGAAGAATGTGTATCCTGCAGCTGTTGGATGGAATGTTCTGTAAATGTCTATGAGGTCCATTTGGTCTATGGTACAGTTTAGGTCTGATGTCTTTTGTTGAGTTTCTGTATGGATGATCTGTTCATTGCTGAAAGTGGTAAAGGAACTTCTAAAGTAAGTACATCAGGAAGAAAGAAAAGAATCTCTGTAGAAAGATCTGAAATAGAAGAAATACTAAAAAAAACTATAAGGATATGGATAAATCTCAAAGAATAACTGCATGAAACAATAATATCTAATTCATGAGATTACCTTTTAAATGAACTGAAATTCTGAACAACAAAAGTGTAAAACAAAGGTTGAAAGTAGGATGAAAAAATATATCAGGCAAATACTAATGGAAAAATCTGGAATAGATATATTAATTTTAAATGGAAGGAGGAAACATTACTAAAGATAATGAAAGCCACTACATAGTTTTTAAAAGTTTTAGTAAACCAGGAAGAAATAAGAATGCTAAATATATATGAACATAAGATAGGTTAAAAATTGAGGTGAAAAAATTAAAAGGACTACAAACAGAAATTGATAAATTCTCTTCGTGAAAGGTTTCACATACTTCTTAAAATAACTGACAGACTAAGCAAGTAAGAAATTGTAATGATATAGAAAATGTGAATACCACATTTGTCAAGCTTAATCAAATGGTCACATATGGAATGTAGATTGCAAACAATAGATACTACATATTCTTTTCAAACACCCTAGGGACATTTGAAAGGCAAAGGGAAGTTATTGAGTGTATTCAATGCTGATAGAAAAACTAAGAAAGATAAAGAGATAATTAACTCTCTTCCTGGGTCCCAATCCTTGCCCTAAAATATTAACGAACTAGTAGCAATTCCAAACAAGGCCTAAAGAAGACACTCCTTCATAGAATCTCAGGGTGGGGGGACTTCAGAGTCACCTATTCCAACCCTGTGCCTGACATAAAAGTCTCCACAACATTCTCCTAAAGCCTTTATCTAACTTCTGTTTAAATGTCTCTGCGATGGAGAACTGGGATGCTCCCTGACAGCCAGCCCTCCCAGCACCTCCCGGCCTTATCTGGGTTGGCATGCCTGCAAACCAGTCATTCTTTCACAGCAGGAAAGCAGCTGTACCTCCAAGATAACTAGTCATTATCTCAGAGTCTGTGGACGGTGTCACAGGATGGGTCTGGTAATGATATAAGAAATTCTACCTGGAACCCATGTTAGGTCTCTGTGACAGGGCTTGCTAGGAGCAGTTGTGTAACCATTCAAGGCTTTTACATGGAATTTCAGTATAATGTGGTCAGGCTTTGTAAGCCCCACTCAGAGGTTCTTGCAACCTGGAAGTACCTTAGCATGGACTGACATAATACATACACATCTCCCATGAAGAGTTTTGAAAGTCTTAATGAAAGACACATATAATACAAAATGGCAAAATCCTGCCCCATCCTTTCCTACTCCCAATTCTTGTCCCCCAGGGCAACATTGTCTTGTTCTCCAGGTCAACTTTCAATTCCTATAGCTGTTTGCTAGTATTTCTAAATAATGTTAAATTTCTAAATAACATCTTTGTACTGATCTTTCTTAATTTTTTTTAGTTTTAGATTTTATCTATTCATTTCCAATTATGGAAAATAAGGATTTTGCCCTTGAATACTCTGCTTCCCCCAACATATACACACTTTTCCTCCTTGATAACCTTAATAAAGCCTTATTAGTCTTTTTGCTTAAAGGAGTATAAAGTGTTTACATTATTATGATAAAATAAATGTCATTCAGGGATAAGTCTATAGTATATAACGATAATATTTCTTTCCATGTACAACTTTTTGTTTTCTTTGGAGAAAATACTGCCTTTTTTATTTTCTCAACTTTTTTTTTTTTTTTAAGAGACAAAGTCTTGCTTTGCTTCCCAGGCTGGAGTGCACTGGTGCAATCGGAGCTCACAGCAACCTCAAACTCTTGGGCTCAAGTGATCCTCCTGCCTCAGCCTCCTGAGTAGCTGGGACTAGAAGTGCATACCACCATGCCTGGCTAATTTTTTTTTCATTTCTTACAGAAATGGGGTCTTTCTATGTTGCCCAGGCTGGTCTCAAACTCCTGGGCTCAAGTGATCCTCCTACCTTGGCCTCCCAAAGTGCTGGGATTACAGGCATGAGCCACCTTGCCCAGCCTCACCTTGTCCTTTAATATACCTCTCATCATTTTACCCACATTTTCCCAACAGAACTGAAAATATTCTCTCAAGTTCAAACTCATCAGTTATCCAGTATAGTTATTTTTCTTCAACAACTCTGTCTCGCGGGTATCTCCATCCTTTTCTATGACTCTCTAGACTAGTTGAACTCCATGGCAGCTGTACCATTGGAACTTCCCCTTACAATCATCCTGGGAATTTCTTTTTTTCCCCCTGGGAATTCCCTTCCTTTTCCATTGTGTTGCATTCTATCCTTGTTTCCTGGATCCTGTGTCTTCCACTTTTTTTGTTTGCCAACTTGTTTTGTTAAAGTACATCCCAAAATAGTTTCCAAAAAAAGAATACATTTTTAAAGACATTCCATCATTCATTTAATTAATACACTGAGTACTGAATTGAAAATCTTTTTCCATCAGAATTTTAAAAGCACTGTCCTATTATTTTCTAATTTTATCTGTTGCAGTTGAGAAGTCTGATTCCCTTCTTATTCTTGATTCTTTTCCTGTGACTTCTTTATACGAACATTTATGTCAAAAGTTGAAAACCATTTATATGTCAAATAATAGGTGAATTTATTCCTATCTTTTCATTCATGTCAAATAATATAATTTGTCCTTATAATTTAGCCATTAAAATAATATTTTAGAAAAATATTTAATGTCATAATAAAATCACCATGATGAAAGAGATTATATTTTAATGTTTTAAAATACTGAAAGGTTATTTCACCAAAATACTAAAAATGACTAGATAATAAAATTTGGGTAGTTTCCTCCTTTTAGTAACTTTTATATTCAAAACATTTCTGGAACTCATGTTTATTTTTACACTTGGGTTGAAAAACATGTCCTAATGCCATGTTAAAGCCCTCCTAAAGCCAGTGATAAATATCAATATTATGCTAAAAAGGAGAAGAGTCATATAAATCTTTATAAATGTAAAGACTTAATATTGTTGTTTTATTATAAACATTTTCTAACATATGGCAAAATTAAAAGAATGTCAGTGAACAACTGTATATCTACCTAGACTACACCAATAATATTTGACCATACTTGCTTTTTATCTACCCACCTAACCATCCCTCTATCCACATCAATCCCTCTTTTTTTTTTTTACAGTATTTCAAAATAAATACCAGACCTCAGTACACTTCTGTCTAGATGTTTCAGGATGCTTATTATTAACTAGAATTTGAAATTGTCTATAGTACTTTTTTAAGGTAAAATTAATATACAGTGAAATGTACAAATCTGAAGTGTACATTAAGTTTTGATAAGTGGATCCATCTGCATAACCCAGACTACTACCAAGATAGAATATTGCTGTATCACTTCATATGAAACGTAGAACCCTTGAAACCACGTAGGTTCACTTCTCAGCCACCTCTGTCCTTTATGCTTTAATTGTCACGTGTGACATCACCTATGTGACGATGTTATAATTTTTGCTTAAAATTGTTATATATGTTTTAAAGAAACTAAGAGAAAATTTCTATTTACCAGTTCTGATTCCTGTCCTTCCTTCCTTCCTTTCTTTTCTTTCCTTCCTTCTCTCCTAAAGAGCCGAATTTCCACTGGTCTTATTTCTCTTTATCCTAATGAACTTCTTTTAGCATTTCTTACAGTGCAGTTCTGCTGATAAGTTCTTTGAATTCTCTTAGTTTTCTTTTATCCAAAAATATCTTTATTTGCCTGCCTTTCTTGGAAGAAAATTTTTTGGATATAGAATTTGGGGCTGACAAGTTTTGTTATTGTTGTGTTTTATTCTTATAGCTCTTTAAAGACATTGGTTAGCTGTCTTCTGGACTTGTTGTTTCTGATGAGACTTCAGTGGTCATTCAAATCATTGTTTCTGTATATGTAGTTCGTTGTTTTTCTCTGGCTGCTTTCAGGATTTTCTCTTTATCTTTGACTTTCAGCAGTTTGACTGTGCTATCTTGGGGTTTGATGAACTTTTTTAAACTAGAAATTTGTAATTTACACAAAAGTTAGGGAAATTATGCCCATTATTTTAAAAATTTTTCTCCCCAATTCTCTTTTTCTTCTCTCCTCTGAGCCTCTTACATACATATGTCAAACCTTTTGATACTGTGCCACAAATCCCTGAGGCTCTATTTCTTTTTAAAGTTTTTTTGACCACTGTACTGCATATTAGATGATTCTATTGATCTATTTTTAAGTTCAGTGGCTCTTTCCTTTGTCATCTCCTTCTGTTGTTAAGCCCATGAACTGAATTTTATATTTCCCATAATTTAATTTTTAGCTCAAGAATTTCTGTTTCATTCTTTTCATGGCTTATTTCTTCACTGAAATTTCCTATCTGCTCATTTATTTTCAGTGTATTTTCTTTTACATCATTATGTATAATTATAACAGCCACTTCAAAATCCTTGCCTGCTAAACTCAACAGCTGGATCATCTCATATTTGGTCTGTGTTGATTGTCATTTTTCTTGAGAATAGGTCATATTTTGTTTCTATTATATTGAGTAATTTTGGATTATATCCTGAACATTGTGAACATTATATGGGGAGACTCTGGATTCTGTTACATTCCTCCAAAGAGTATTACTTTTATTTTGTTTTGTTTTAGCAGGCAAGTAACTTAGTTGGATTAAAGTGGCAAACTCTTGTCACTTTGGCAGTAGACCAGATCTCAGTTCAGTTATTTTATTCTTAATTAAGCTACTTAGAATCTGGCTCATCCATGAAGAGTTCAAAGATCCACAGAGATGTGAGCAGAGTTTTTGGTGTCTCCTCTCTGGCTTTATCAATACTAGGATTCCCCCTTTACTTTCTAGGGTCTGTGACCACCTTGAACTCTATTCTTTGATTCCTTAGGCCAGAAAGACTACCAGTTTTCTACGGGCATTTTAGCTACGCCATGTTGTCAACCGTAGTCTGCCTTCAGGCCAAAAGCTGAAAAAACACAGGAAACCCACTCTTTGCCATTCCCTTCTGCCAAATGCCAACCTCCTTTCAGAATCAATTTGACTTTGTTCAGCCTTCATTGCCTCTAGGTTTTTTGTTTGTTTGTTTGGCCCATAGTTTATAGTTATTATTTGTGGGAGGACCAGTCTAGTAGGGGCTTAATCAGACATTATTGAAGTGAACCATCATTGTGGGAGATTTTACTTTTCTTTTTTAAACTTTACCATATTGTCCACAATGACCAAGAAGAGTATTCTTATAATCAGGAAAGTGTTTTAAAGAATCATATTAGTATTGTATCATAAATGAATATTTTCCATACAAAAAATTGAAACTTTACATTTATTTGGGGGGGGGTAGAAATCCTTTGGAGAATGGTAGTAAAAATTTTAGGAGAATGAAGCATAGCTGAAAATTACCCAGCAGAATTGAGTTTATAGAATAGGAAAGTCTCCAAGCCAAAGGACACCTCTGAGCAAGTACTGCACCAATCAGCAGCAGCAAGGAGGAAGGCAAACCAGAGCTTACCTAATCAACATTTTCATCTCTAGGTGTCCTTGTTAACACCTACCTTTCCCTCCCTGATGCAAGACCCTCCCCTTCCAGAGTACTAACAACCCGTAATATACTTACTGGATTTGATTTCCAATCTTCTCCAAGGCATGTCTCTCCTCAGTTGATGAGTATCTAGGTGGATAGGTGTAGGCTTTCTACTTCCATGGGAAACACAGGTTTATATGTTCCGTGTTGTCATTCATGATGAGATGATGGATTAGAAACTGTGTCATCTTGGGTGAGTCATTTCCTCTTTCTGGGTCTTAGGTTCTTCACCTGCAAAATGAGGAAAGTGATCTAACAGATCTTTAATCTTTTTTTATCTCTGAAATTGTACAAACTTGTATAGAAATTCTATAAAACATAAACATTTCTAAATGTGTTTTTCCTAGAATCTGCTATTCTATACCATACTCAGGGTATCATGTGCTATATAAAACTCCACTAGAGGGGAGTAAAACATTAAATGAGAACATAGCACAACTCAACTTGAGTATCCTGTATAAATTATATTTGCAACTGTTGCCTTATGTCCATTGTTTTCAATTGCTTTAAAACTCAAAGAGCTGAGGGAATCACCATTTCCATGTGGAAATCTCTGTGGAATAAAACCCCAAGCCTGGGGCTAGGGAGTCTTTGTGCTCTTTAAAGCCATTCACTAATGGAACAAGACCAGTTCCTTAAACAACAAGCATGCCGATTCCATTTCTAGTTTTCTTTTTATTTACAACTGAATTATGGTGACCAAAAAGATTCCTTGAACCTTAATTCAGACGAGAGGCTTCATTCTGACAACTAATTCTTACTGAAAGGCAGGAGCAACAGCAGTGTTCCTGACCCTGAAATAGTTCAATATTTAAAGATACCTCAGAACCTTGTCTGTGTTCTAAGTTCTTTGCACCCCAAAGACTGAAGGAAAGATTCCTTAACTGAGGGTCTCCTCACATATTAAGATATTTAGAGAGCCCTGGCCTATTGATTTAATACTTTTACTTTAAAGAGATATAATTTTAACGTAATTAGTTCATCTTCTTCTCTTTCACAGTAAAGTTTTAAAAGAAGCCCTGAGCCCTGGTTCTTGTTCTCAGGGAGCCAGTCTCAGGGGAACGGAGGGGGAGAGAGGCAGAAGGAAGGGAGTCACTACTGAGGCTCCACCGGAGAATTGGCTCAGAGGGCCGGGTAGGAGGATAATCCAGGCACACACTTGTTCTTTAATTTCTGTTTCTGAATTTCTTAGTTTCCCAGTAATTACAGAATGATAAAGCAGAGGGATCATTCATTAACTTTGGAGTCAGTTGAACAAGAGTTTAAAACCTAGATCAATTAGTTGATTTTAACCATGTGACCTGGCGCTCTTTGTATAACCCTTCCTGAGTTGCAATATATGAAGCAGGACTCTGGTTACAAGGTACAGAAACCCAGTTCAAATTAGGTTAAGCATATAATGCCATCAAGTCGGCCTCTGTCTCTCCTCTCTCCATCTCTTGATCCCAGAGTCCCTGTATCTTATTCTAATATAACGGCACACTGCTCTCATTATTTGGCTAAGGGAGGAGGAGCTCGAAACTGAGATCCCAGAAAGAGAGAACCTCGTTATTTCAACAACTGTATATAAAATCTTAGAGAAAGACTCTGATTGTCTTGGGTCTTGTGCCCAACCCTACCTAGGCCAAATCAGACTCAAATTAGAATGTCCTATTACTTGAATCCTTTAGATTCAGTGTATGATCTTAGCCGTCCAGAGTCGATGATCTAAATAACTCAATAACAGCTGCATATATTAAAATTGTATCAAAACTTTAATGAGCTAAATGTTGAATGAAAAATAAGTCGAACTGACAAAATATTTAGATTTGCAGCAACAGCTATCGTCTGGGGTGTCAACAGTCCAGTGTGTCTGGGGTATTTGTGAGGTAAAACATAAGTGATCTGGTACTAATGGTGGTAAAAACACTATTTCAGATGCTTTAATAAAGCATCAGTAATGGGAACATTGAATAATCCAGATAAAATAACTTGAGAATGGTTTATTCACAAAGGTCTTAGGTACAAAGGTGTAGACGTAAGCATAAGAGATGATGCAGGAACTCCGGGGCTGGTAGAAACTGAGCTGATACCACCCCTACGCTCTGAAAAATGAGGGCAGAGCAAGAGTACTGGAACTCTAAAAGAGTCCTGGAGATCACTGCTCCTCAAAGTGTGCCTGTGAACTGGCTCCAGTTGCAGTCAGCACTGAGATGAGAGCATAGAAATGGGAAGCATTTAGAGACTGTTATTACAATTTGACATTGCTGAGATAGCCATGCCTGCGATCAGTTTATTCTACAAACAGAATCAGTCCTTCACCACGCCTCGTTTAAGAAGCACTGGTGGACAGAGGGCTGCCTTGGAGCAAGAATTTCCTTTAGTTAAGGACACAGACAGCCCAAAGCAACCTTGCAGGGCTCGAGCCGGGGGAATTAAACACCTGGGCTCTGCTCTCTTTTCCCCACCTACATCCTGCAGAGCTACCCACTCACCAAACCGAACTGGATGGTGTGGGAGGGAGGTGAGGGAGGCTAGCAGGATGCACCTGTATTTAGCTTGGTCTTCCTTTGCCATCATCCCCTGCTTGGGGTAAGGAAGGCTGTCCCCACCAGAAAGTCATCCCACACCTCAGTTCTAAAGTATCTGAAGAGAACCACCCCGTACACATGACTCATCTTTTTTAAAATCCAGTTTTTACTATTTTCAGATTTTCATTTTTTAGCATTTTTTTAAAAAAGCATGGCAATCTGTTGTTCATATAGCAGTTTTAAAATTTGTTATATAAAAGCAAGGTACAGAACAGTAGGTATGAAATGCTACCACTTACGTAAAATAAGGGATATTTATTCATAAATACCT
Source organism: Indri indri (assembly GCA_004363605.1). Taxonomy (NCBI): domain Eukaryota; kingdom Metazoa; phylum Chordata; class Mammalia; order Primates; family Indriidae; genus Indri; species Indri indri. Next base: position 110,361 of record RJWJ010000816.1, on the reverse strand, counting down.
GGGTACATAGACTCTGAGTAACACATACTGCTTCAAAGGTGGAGAATTAAGCAACTGAGAATAAGAGCTGGAAGGGAGCTTTTCACTATACATCTTCTTGTAAATTTAACTTGTCATTTACATACATTAATAATTTTAAAAATACAGATTTGCTTATGAGTGAATCCTCACCATATATATATATATATTGCCCATTCTCTCTGCTGCTCCTGTGACATGACCTTGGGTGTAAGTAAAATGTGTAAGGCGGCAGCCATTGCCATCCTTCTCCTCCTAAGCCTCTGCAAAGCTTCATCTGTGAGGACAGTGATGCAACACTCCCCATGAAGGCATTTCCATGTATGATTTTGTTCCTCCTCAGCAAACAAACGGTTGTGCCAGTTAACCTAATGGGCTGCAATGATCCTGCTCACCGTTGCCACAACCACTCATCCTGTGTGCTTTGTGAGAAAAGGAGAAACCCCAGTAACATATAGAGCCAAGGTTTCTGGACCAGCCTTCGTGAGAGCTCCAGAATAAAGGGAACACATTTTGTACCCATTTAAATCAAAACCAGGCATCTCTGCTTAGGGTGTGCATCTTGATTAAGAAAACAAAGCTGCACTCACCCCAGAGGAGCCAGCGTATGCTAGATACATCACGGAAGGGCTCTCTTTGTCTGTTTTTTCTCCAACAGAAACTTGCATTTTGGGTTTGGGCTGAAACAATTATCTATGGTCTCCGGAATCATGGCAGCAAAGGGAAATCAGAGCAGATCAACTTATTTTGTATTTTAAGAAACCCACAGAGAAGCTTTGTGTGATTACAAAGCAACCGATCCAAATGAGAGTGAGTTTTGCCAGCTGGAACCATTGAGGAAAGGGCTCTTGGTGGTAAAGTGCTGCGTGTTTTGAGAAAACGACTAGTATGTGTTGCAGGCTTCATGGAATTTGCTTAATAAGTCACACATTTGTCATTGTAGGTCAGTTCTTTGGGTGTCAGGAGACATAACTTCTTTATTATATAATCAAATATTTGTCCATGCTGGCAAATGAGTACTGAAGAACGTCAATCACTCTGTTGTTTCAAAAGCCTTTCTCTGGCCAGCTGGGTGTTCCAAACTGAGCAACCATCAGAGGGCACATTCTGAAAGCTTAAGTCTAGTGTTGGGCTTTGGCCTTTCTGCCACTCACCTCTGCGTACTCTGCAGGATAACTGACCTGACTCGTCTGAACAGGCTGATGGCTCTGGGAAAGGAAGGACAGCATGTTTGGCCTTGATCTTAGGCAGAGATGGGAAGCTAGAGGATTCCAAATTTTTCAGCATGCAGGTTTCTATCTACTTGGCCACAGATTTTGTCAACTATGGCAACGTGTCTATAGGGACTAGACACAAAACATCTTTATTTTTTAGGTCTTTTTTTTTAATCTTATGGTGCCCATACCAATATCCATACCCATATGTGTTTGGCTCTAAAATCTTTGAAGACTTCTACCAAGAAGAACAAAACTTATTTCTCTTACGGAAGCCTCTTTCATTAATCTTAGGTATTTTGATATTGAGCAAGTGCAGATTTTCTTTCTTCTGGTTCTCAAGTGTTTTTGCTTCGGAGCAGGCAAATACATGTAAATAATCTGATTTGCTCCATGGAAAAGTTACTTGAAAGGAAACTTCCTACAGTATTTACTTAAGAGGTGCCTCGAAGAAGATAATTTGCTTTCAATTGGTGAGACCTTTTTTCTGTCTCCAAATGGGAGTATCACTTATTTTGGGGGGGAATGGGCCAAATATATTTTGATCAGAGGGGAAGAAAAGAATGCTCCTTTCTTAAAACTTTAGGTTTTAGGTGCTTCTCAACTTCCCAGCATTGGGAACACTTGGAACACAAGTTTATGTCATTCTATATTGATCTATTAATAGAATTGATACATCCCAGGGCAATTTTTATTGAGTACTAAAGAATGTAAAAGAAATGACAGTGTTTAGTGAGGGAGATTTCTCATCAGATTTAGGGTCTTGAAAAAACTAAAAACACCACCTTATTATTGTCACCCAGAGCTAACATTTAGTCTTGAAGCTTTACTATTTGCTGGGTATCATTAAGTCCTTTGAAAAAATTCTCATTTGAACTTTACAACAATCTCCACAAAGCAAATGCTATTATATTAAGATGTTTTCAGCCGCAAGTAACAGGAAGACTTAAGTTTCCCAAATAATAAGGACATGTATCAGCTCACACAATAAGGAAAGACAGGTTGGTCAGCTCTGAGACAGTATGTTTGGGCTGTAGTCCTAATCCTCAGTGGCTTGGCCGCTTCTCAGGATAAAAGCAAGATGGTTGCAGCTAATCCAGGCATCACAACCAGATACAGCAACATCCAGAAAGTGGCTCTCACCACTGATTTAGAAGTTGTTTCACATTTGTCACTGAAGGTCAGTTTTCCTTTCTAGTGTGGAAGGAAATGCTTTTTAGAAAGGAACATTTTCCACAAGCCCTCTAGTACCCCAGTTATATCACATCATCCAGGACTGGGTTATATGCCCATCCCTAAACCAATCACTGACAACGGGGATTGGAGCCACTGTGATTAGCTCAGGCCAAACAGGAGTCAGTAAGAGTTGGGACTGAGTCATGAGGGAAGGGACAGCCATGCCCTCCTTGTTCTGCCAACAAGGAAAAAGTAGGTAATAATGTTGGGTAGACAACCGTGTCAGCTATATATCCCCATTATTCAGATGTGGAATCTAGGCTTTCTGGTAAGTGACAGAAAAAAGATTTGAAACATATTTGATGCCAAAGTCTGATCCTAGTCACTACCTCAGTCTTCTAACCTGAGAAAAGTCTGGGTTGTACTAACTGGATTTTTGCTATTCAGCACAGATCTAATCCAACTTTAACAGACATTTTTCAGAACAATGCAGCAACTCTGAACCATTTTTAGTATAAGGGCCTCTTATTACTGATAGCAATGGCATCTACATATGTTTGGAAAAAATGCTATATTGATGTTGGAGCTATGTGGTTGTTTTGGTTTATAGACAATGCTTGGTCAGCACATGAGTTCATATCCATCTTGCAGTAACTCCATGGCCTCTTTGGACCTCTGCTCAGCCACATAATGACAGTCCTTGCGTAAGTCCCTTCACTTCTTTCAGCCTCCTTTTCTCATCTGTAAAGTGAGGACAATAAAGCCTAGTTTGAAAGGTTGTTGGAAGGATTAGGACAAAAGTGTATGTAGAGCTTAACATGTTAACTGAGCCACTGTAGGCTCAAATAGCATCTGCTATCACTTTGTGTTTACACATAGGCCAAGCCTTAAGAAACCTAGAATTCCTTTAACCAACAAGACAGAAATTTGAAGGTTAGAAACCATGAATATGTGAACAATTGAGCATCTGAGAATCAAAGACACTAGGCTACATGCATAAAAACATTTTCCAGGAAAACTAATTGGCAGCCAATGAAATCATTACCATCTATAGGGCCATTATGATAATACAAGAACTGGGTTCGCTCTATATTTTCACACAAATGAACTGTGTTTCTAGGGCTCAGAGGTCACAGAAATACAGGAAACAGAATTTTGTCCAGTGCATTATATAACCAACATGATTAATAAAATTGTGAAATCAAATTTTTGTGACAAAACAAAATCTTTCAAACAAGGACTATGCCTGAACCAAAACCAAAGATAAAGATTTCTTTGTTGTTAGTGCTATTCAATTTACTCACCAAACAACATTTTTAAGAGCACAAGATTTAATTTGTTCTCAAAGTTTCCATATTATTGCTGACTTTTATGGAAGAAGCCATTCCATTCATATTTATTTTGAAAATAAAGAAGTTTCTGTTTAATGACATTTCACCATTTTGATTTCTAATTAATTTCCTGATGTAGTACTTAAGGGAAAATTTTGTTATAATTATATCAAGAGATTTAAAAATAGCATATTTACTAATAGAAAATGTCTAAATGTCTTTTAATTTCTCTTTTAAGATGAACCATTACTGGTTGAATTTTAAAATTACAAAAGATGGTTCCATTATACTATAGGCTTTCCAGTTGTGTTGGTAAATTTCTAGTTGCAACATAATCTCCATATATTGTCCTATTCCATTAACTTCTATTAAAGTGTAAGATCTATTTTTTTCCTACATTCTACCAAGGAAGTAAGTGAAACTGATTTCACATGTGGAGAAGCCTGCTGAACTCATTTCCTCTCTTGGAAGCATGGGGAAGAAGTGGAAGGAGAGGAAAAAGGAAAGGCCTTTCCCCATTAAAATGAATTCCAGCTCACCTGTAAGCCAAGCCAAATAAAGACAGTGTCGGGATTAAAACTGTGGCCTCTGGAGTCAAAAGAAAAAAAAGACCTAAATGCAACGTTGGTTTCTTAGTTGTGATAAATTTATCATAATGATCTAAGATGTTAACAATAGAGGAATCTGGGTGAGAGGTATGCAGAGACTCTGTACCATCTTTGCAACTTTTTTGTAAACCTAAAGCTATTCTAAAATTAAAAGTTTGTGAAAGGAAAAAGACCTGGGTATACCTTTGGCTCTGCCATGAGTTAGCTTGTGTTAACTGTGAGCAAATTACTTAACCCCTATAAGCCTCAATTTTATCCATTCAAAAAGTGCCCATATGGAGCCTAATTCAAAAGGCTATTGTTAGAATTAAAGGAGTTAATGAAGCGCTTGGCACAATGCTCAGCAGGAAGTCAGTGTCTGTAAATTAATCGTCATTACTGTGTGCCCACCAAAGGACTAAGCACTTTAGTGCTCAATGGAAGGCACACACGCTTAAATTCACCACGTCCTGTTTTCTTCCTGATTTCCCAATACCTGCTGATAGATCACCCAGTAATCTTCCCAATCACAGGGCTCCAAATCTCTTTTGGTATTTCCCTTTACTTTGGCACTGAATTCAATCAGGAAGCAGGTCCTGTTAAACCTATTGCTGTAATATCCCCAACCTATTAGGGTGATGGGCACACTAGTAGCCCCAACTTAAGCATTATAAAAGCTATCCAAACATTTGTACCCCTTTAATATTTTGAAATTTTTTTAAAAAATTACACTTTAAAATAGCAAACGAACCAAGATTACTAAGCACACAAGCAGTAACTATACAAAAAGGGTAGGTATACAAACATCAACTAGAAATCCTGGAAGTGGAAAAAAAAACTCAATAAATTGAATAAACAGAGAGTTAGCAACCTGAAAGATGGTACTTCCAGTGGAAGAGAAATTCCACAAAGCAGTACAGAAAGATAAAAATATACAAAAGAACAATTAAGAGACACAGAGAATACAATTAATATGCATTTCAGATGCAGAGAATATAAGGAATTGTTGAGAAGTTATACTTGCATCTTTCAAATCTTTACCCAAATGTTACCATCTCAGTGTGATCTACCACCATTACTCTGTTTAAAATTGAGACCAACTCTCTTCTACTCCTTTTTTTTCCCTTACCTAATATTATTTTTCTCCATAGTACTTACCAACTTCTAACAGAATATATAAATAATGTGTTTTTACTGTCTCCACTGACTAGAATATAAGAGCTATGAAGGTAGAAACTCATCTGTTTTGATAACCACCGTATCCCCCAGAACATTAACCAGCAGTTGTTGACACTTCGTAAATACTTGTTGAATGAATTAATTAATGTCTATTTTTCATAATTGAAGAAAAGTGTTGAGTCCTCAGTTTGAAGCTGAATAGCAAAGATCTAAGAAGTTATATAACACATTATTGTGACGGTTGGAGCAATCTGAATATAGAATGTACATAAGTTTATCAATATTCAATTTCCTAAATATGACAGCTGTATTTATAAAAGCAAATATTTTTGTTCTGAGGAGAAACATTTAAGGAGAAACAGTCATGATGTCTGCAAATAACCTTCCTAGTTAAGGGAAAAAATTTTCATATATATACACATACATACATGTGTCCTATGTATATGCATGTATATGTATACATATATTTATAAATAAATATAAAGCAAATGTAGAAATTTAACATTTGGTGAATCTAAATGAAGGGTATACAGGCATTATTTTCTATAGATTATGAAGATTTTCAAAATAAAAAGTTGGGAAAAATAAAGAAAAAATAAGTAAATTCATAGAAAGAGATTGAGCCCCAATACTTAGCAGAATAAATAAAAATAAGGGAATTTCTGGTCATGGTAGAGTGAAGAGGTCAGCAATTCCTCTTGTCCCCCAAAATAACTATGAAACTGGAAAAAAAGAATAAAAACAACCACCTCAGGGCTCTGAAAAATCAACCAAAGGGAAACAACAAATTGAGAAGCTGCTGAACTTTGGAAGATCAGTGAGATGCTGCTACCTGTGGCTACTCCCATTCTCCTCCCCAGCCTGATCAGCGAGGCAGTGCCAACATGGCAGGGATGGCAGTGAAATCTAGCAGCTTCCCTGCTGGAGTGGGCTCACTTGATTTGGAGTAGAAGGCAAGGAGCCCATGCCTAGTGGTATTGTTAGTGAAAACAGCAAAGTTAGAGGGATTAAAAACAGGATAGATACACAGCTCTGCTAGCCTGAGATTGCAGTCCCATGTGGGACAAAAGACTGACAGACTAATTTTAAAAATTAACAGGGATAATTGGGGAAATGATGGACTAAATAAGCTCTCCACACTTCTCTGCCTGAGTGAAAGGCTATGTACACATCTAGGGAAGACCTAAAAGGGCCCACGCCCACCACATATCCCTGGACTGATGGGGAGGATGTGCACATGAGCATGGAAGACCTGGAAGGGCTCAGAGCGAAGTAAAAGGAAGACTAGAAAATTGCCTGAACTTTGAATGCATGCCCCAACACACCCACAGCTATACCAACAGAGGGTGAAAGACCTACTGGCTTAAGGTTTTTGAACGTGACCTTTCACCAGTAATTGCGTGATCATTAACTACAGATATGAGGGATCCCCTAACAAGCCCAGCTAAAAACTAGAAATGCCAATTAAAATAACTGAGCAGAGAAATCAGCAGGCACACACCACAGAGGAGAGATTTTGATGATTAAGTCCAAGCAAATTACAAAACAATCAAACAACAGCAACAACAAAAACCCCAGCAATAACAACCCTCAGGGGAACAAACGTCAAATCCAGAGTTGCTATCATATGTTACTTAAAATCTCTAGTTTTCAACAACTTTATGGAGCATGCAAAGAAATAGTAAAGTGTGACCCACACTCAAGAAAAAAAAGGTGTCAAGACAATCTATGGAAGATGGCTGACCGGAGACACTGCCAGAGCATCTCAGTAAAGAGAAGTTTTAGATGAAAGAGAAAAAACAGACAGACAGACAAACATAGATCAGATGTGGGTCTGAAGGAAGGGTGCCAGAGCCTTCAGGAGACTCCATGGGAAGAAGTCATAGTACAGAACACAAAGGAGCAAGGTATCGGCAAAGATCAACCCCCGAGAGGCTTGAGTCCAGCGAGAAGGGTAGGTGGAGCGATTTGTTTCTCTCTCCCTCCATGTCTGACAGTCGGTGGGTTCCTGAGCTGCTAGAGAGACTTTCTGCCCATACGAGACCACAGGCTGCTGTCGCCAGTGAGCTGGGAGCTTCTTGTGGACAAGGCACCAGGATCCCAGCCCCCCTGGGCCACTTCCTGCCCCCACGGACCTGAGTGGAGACAGCAGGCGCCGTATTGTGTCTCCACCCACCGTGCGCATTTGTCCTCCCCAAGGGGCTTCAACTCGTTAGGTTTCATCCTGCTCATTCCCACACAGACATTTCCCAACTCCAGTCCAGATTACAAGAACCACATGGGTCCAGTGGGTCCCAGGTGATCTGCATGATACCCAGAGCCTGGACATTCTGGGCAGACTGCCTTGTGGAGGGAGGGTCAGAGAGGACCAGAATGCTAGCTTTCCTCCATACGGACTCTTTTCCTCCCCTTATTCTCCCCCACCCACAGCTGCCGAGACATTTGAGCCACTACGCCTAGGCTTAGTGCCCCACAGAGAGTGGGGCTCAGGCCTGTCCTCTTGGGGTCTGTAGTGGACTGAGCAGGGCTCAGACTCTGAGCTTCCTGCTCACCAGCCCTCTCTGGTGTTGCTTGCCCAGTGGCTCCATCAGAGCAGGTCATGCCCTGAGGCAGAGGGACATTGATTCTGCTCAGGCACCTGTGGGCAACTCGGGATCAGCCCACATTTCCCAGGGATTGATCTTGGTCTCGGGAGGTGAGGGAGCGTGGGTGGGCAGATTTGGGGGGAGAGTGCAGTATGGGTCCTAGCTGCAACATACTCACGGGGCACCCCTTCCCTCACAGGAGAGCTGCACTCTAAGCTCAGGCCGGGATCCTGGACGGGGAAACTCCCAGCCCACAGCACAGTCGTCAGGGAGCTCGCCTGGCTTGGGCTCCTTCCTGCTAGCAGACACCGGGGGAAGACTGCGAAGCACAGGAGAGGCGGGAGGAGTAAGGCCCACTGTAGACTGCCAGTTGTGAATCTCAGATGGACCTGCCTCCACAAGCAGACTTTCTTGTTCGGTGGGGCCACTTTGGCCCCTCCTGTAAGGCTCTGCACAGAAGCTGGGAGACCTTTGACCCCTGCCAAAACAGCAACCTTGCTAGCTTTTGTGGAGCCTGATGGCAGGTTCACCCAACCCAGCCCTGCCCAGCCACACTCCCCTACCTGCCTCTGCTGTGGCAGAGAACAAGGACTCACCTGGAAGTTCCAGGGCCCCACTCACCACCTGGGGCATTTGAGTGCTTCTCCTGAGGGACTAGAGCCAGTCACAGGAACCAAAAACAACACTGCAGCTTGTTCTTTCTGGCAAGTACCACCTACTAACAGGGAGGTCAATTTGTACACCCTTTACAGCATTTACTGACTCAGTTTATAGGATGTGTGGGGGACCAAGGAGTGGCCATTTGTGGGAGTGCCTACCCCACCCCACAGAAAAACTGCACTACTGAATAGGGCAGAAAGAACTCAGGCTGGGGCCTTAGCATACAAGCATTTAGCTCCCCCCACCCCCATGAACAGCTCTCCCAGTTTGAAGAGCTTGTCCTAACCCTCCTACCAGGGGCTCCCCCTAATGGCCAGAAAAGTAACTTCTGAGCCTCACTGAGGCTTTGCAAAGCCTTTCAGGCTCCCACAACTTAGCCACAAACTGCCTTGTTCCTCTGCACACCTCAGTGGTGGTAGAGGTCAAGAAACCCCCTGGGAGCTACAGAGTCCCTGCTAAAGCTTGGGGCACTCAAGTACTCCACCTGGGGGACCAGAGTCTACCATGGACACAAAAGAACATCTCAGTAGCTGGCTCTATCACACAAACAACAAACAATGACAGGGAAAACAATGATATAGCTCATGATAGTGTCTTCCAACTCAAGCAAACAGTGTGTGGCTGATTCACACTCACAAGTACCATGCACCATCACCAAGAGTAAACTGGGGGAACTAACTCACTACACATTGTTGGGAAGAGGTGAAGATAGCAGGTCGGAGGTAACCTGAGAGGTACATCAAACCTGCTAGAAAACAGCATAGGCAACTCAGGACCAGCACTCCTCTCACTGGCATACTAAGGCATTGAAGTTAGGGGACCTGGAGACAGGCCCGTAAGCCAAGCCTAGCACCCCCAGGTCTCATCCAAGGCCAGACGAGAAGGAATCAGCAAAAGAACTCCAGAAACATAAAAAATCAGTGCAAAAGGACACCACCCAAGGAAAACAATAACTCCTTACCAATGGATACCAACCAAAACAAACACATTGCAATGACAGATGAATAATTACAAATATGGATTATAAGGAAGCTCAATGAAATACAAGAGAAAGTAGAAACCCAACAAAAAGAAAACACAAAAACAATGCAGGAAATGAAAAATTTATTAAGGAAATTGAATTATTAAAAAATATCAAATGAAAAATTGAAAATGAAAAATTCACTCAATGAAATACAAAAAAAGTGGAAAGCCTTAATAATAGGCTAGATCAGGCAGAAGAATCTCAGAATCTGAAGACAACACCATTGAGTTAAACAAGTCAGTTAAGAGAAAGATCTGAGAAACAAGAGGAATGAACAAAATCTCCAAGAAATAGTGGGATTATGTAAAGAGGCCTAACATAAGAATCATCCCTGAGGGTGAAGAAGAAAATACACAAGGGTTGAAAAACCTATTTGAGGGAATAATTGAGGAAAAATTTCCTGGCCTTCCTAGAAATCTAGATATCCAGGTACAAGAAGCTCAAAAGACCCCTAGGAGAGTCATCACAAAGAGGCAATCACCATGACACACTCATCACACTGGCCAAAGTAAACAAAGAGGCACTCCTACAAGCCATAAGGCAAAAGCAGCAGCTAATTTACAAGGAGAACCCATCAGACTAATTGCACGCTTCTAAACTGAGACATTACAAGCCCAGAAGGGATTGGAGTCCCATCTTCAGTGTTCTCACACTGAATAATGGCCAGCCTAGAATTTTATATCCTGCAAAATTAAGTTTCTTGTATGAGGGAGAAATAAGGACTTTCTTAGACAAGCAAACACTGAGGGAATAACTGCCCTGCAGGAAGTACTCAGAACTGCATTATACATGGATCACCATAATAGACACCCACCAGTATAAAATCACCCAAAAGCTGAAGGTCAGAGCCCAGATACCACAATGGCTCAAGAGGTAAAACAAAGCAATAAAGTTCTACCAAATAGGATGAACAGAAATCCACCCTACTTATCAATTCTTTCAATAAATGTGAATGGCTTGAACTCCCCACTCAAGAGACATAGGCTGGCTGAATGCATAAAAAAATAGAAGCTAAGTATCTGCTTTCTCCAGGAAACATGTCTAACCCACAAGGACTCATTCAGACTGAAGGTGAAGGGATAGAAAACAATATTCCATGCAAATGGAAACCAAAAGAAAGCTGGTATAGCCATTCTCATATCAGATAACATAGACTGCAAATCAGCAAAAGTAAAGAAAGACAAAGACAGTCATTATATAATGGTAAAGGGAATAATTCAACAAGACATAACAATCCTAAATATTCATGTACCTAACACAGGTGTGCCCAGATTCATAAAGCAAATTGTACTTGTTCTAAACAAAACGATAAACAGCAGCATCATAATAGCCTGGGACTTCAACACCCCACTGACAGAACAGGACAGATCCTCCAAGCAGAAAATAAGCAAAGAAATGATGGACTTAAACAGAACTGTAGAACAAATGGACCTAATAGACATTTATAGAACATTCTATATAGGTCTCTCACCTCCTTAAATATATTCCTAAATATTTAATTTTCTTTGATGCTATTGTGAAAGGTGTGGCATCTTTGATTTGATTCTCAGCTTGACTGTTATTAGTGCATATGAAAGCTACTGATTTCTGTGCACTGATTTTGTATCCTGAGACTCTGACGAATTCATTTATTAATTCCAGGAGTCTCTTGGTTGAATCTTTGGGGTTTTCTAGATATAATATCATATTATCAGCAAAGAGTGAAAGTTTGACCTCTTCTGCCCCCATTTGATACCCTTAATTCCCTGCTCTTATCTGATTGCTCTGGCAAGGACTTCCAGTACTATGTTGAATAGAAGTGGAGACAGTGGGCAACGTTGTCTGGTCCCAGTTTTATGTAGGGAGAACTACAAAACACTGAGAAAAGAAACTGCAGAGGATGTAAACAGATGGAAAACCCTACTATGCTCATGGATCAGCAGAATCAATATTGCTAAATGTCTATACTACTTAAATTGATCTACAGAATCAATGCAACCCCCGTCAAAATACCAACACCATTTTTCAGAGATCTACAAAAAATAATTCTATGCTTCATATGGAACCAGAGAAGATCCTGTATAGCCAAAGCAATCTTAAGCAAAAAGAACAAATTGGGAGGCATCAATCTACCAGACTCCAAGCTATACCAGAAGGCTATAGTAACCCAAACAGCATGGTACTGGCACAAGAACAAAGATATAGACCTTTGGAACAGGACTGAGAACCCAGATATAAAACTATCCTCATATTGTCATCTGATCTTTGACAAAGCAGACAAAAATATACATTGGGGAAGACAATCCCTATTCAATAAATGGTGCTGGGTAAATTGGATAGCCACATGCAGAAGATTGAAACTGGACCCACACCTCTCACTTCTCACAAAAATCAACTCACAATGGATAACAGACTTAAACCTAAGATGTGAAACCATAAGAAACCATAAGAATTCCAGAAGAAAATGTTGGGAAAACTCTTACAGACATTGGCCTATACAAAGAATTTATGAAGAAGATCCCCAAAGCAATCACGGCAGCAACACAAATAAATAAATGATATGTGATCAAATTAAAAAGCTTCTGCACAGCCAAGGAAACTATTATTAGAACAAATAGACAACCTACAGAATGGGAGAAAATATTTGCTTTCTACACATCCGATAAAGGGCTGATAACAAGAATCTATATAGAATTTAGGAAAATCAACCAGAAAAAATCAAACAACCCCATCAATAAATGGGCAAAGGACATGAACAGAAGCTTTTCAAATGAAGAGAGACTAATGGCCAATAAACATATAAAAAAAATGCTCAGCATCGCTAATCATCAGGGAAATGCAAATCAAAACCACAAAGAGATATCACCTAACTCCAGTGAGAATGGCTTTTATCAGAAAGTCCCAAAACAACAAATGCTGGTGTGGATGTGGAGAGAGAGGAACACTTATACACTGTTGGTGGGACTGCAAACTAGTTCAACCTTTATGGAAAGTAGTATGGAGATACTTCAAAGAACTAAAAGTAGACCTACCATTTGATCCAGCAATCCCATTACTAGGTATTTAACCAAAGGAAAAAAAGACATTTCATAAAGAAGACACTTGCACTCAAATGTTTATAGCAGCACAATTCATAATTGCAAAGATGTGGAAACAACATATATACCCTGGAGTATTACTAAGACATAAAAAAAATGGTGAACTAATACCTTTCGTAACAACCTGGATGGAACTGGAGACCATCCTCCCAAGTCAAGTATCACAAGAATGGAAAAACAAATATCACATGTACTCGCTATTAAATTGGAACTAAATGGGCAACACTCAGACATATGGTATTAAAATTCAATGGAAATCAAGCAGGTGGGCTGGAGGAGGATGGATGGGTAAAATCACACCTAAGGGGTACAATGCACACTATCTGGGTGATGCACACACTTATAACTTTGACTCAAACTGCACAAAAGCAATTCATGTAACCAAAACTTTTGTACCCCGGTAATATTTTGAGGGGGGGAAAAAAAAAAGGAACCAATAACACAGTACAAAACAGAAAATCTGTTTATGTTCTCAGATATTGAAGTTAATACAGTATATTGTGTCACAGAAGGACAAACAGTGCATGATTCCACTTATATGAAGTATCTGAGTCAAACTCCAGAAACAGCGAGTAGAATGTTGTTTACCAGGGGCTGAGGGAAGGGGGAAATAGGGAGTTGCTGTTCAACAGATATAATGTTTTAGTTATTTAAGATGAATAGGTTCAAGGGATCTGTTGTACAACATTGTATTTATAGTTAAGGATACTGTATTATACATTTTACAATTTGTGAGAGTATATCTTATCTTCTTGTGTTCTTACCACAAAAAAACAGACTGTAGAAAGCAGCTATTATAAATGTTTTAAAAATTAAAGGGAAAAATGATTAAAGAATTAAAGGAAAACGTGACAATGACTTAACAGGGAATATCAATTTTTTTTAAGATAGTAACTATAAAGAGCCAAATGTAACTATATTTTAGTACCTATTAACCAACCTCTCTAGTACAGTAGGGCAATTATAGTTAATAATTTGTTGTATAGTTCAAAATTGCTGGAGGAGAGGAGTTGGAATGTTACCATTATAAGGAAGAGGTGAATGTTTAGGGTGATGGATGTCCCAATTGCTTTGGTTTGATCATCACACACTGTATGAAAGTATCAAAATACCACATGTACCCCAACAGAGACTTGAAATACACAAAGCAAAAACGGACAGAACTGAAAGGAAAATGGGCAATTTAACAATTATAATCAGAGATTAAAATATCCTACTCTTAATAACTAGCAAAACAAATAGGAAGAAAACTAGCAAGGCTATTGCAGATTTGAACAACACTATCTGACATTTTCATCTAAGGAGAGCAGAACACACATTCTTTTCAGATGCATGTGAAACATACTTCAGGTTAGACTATGTGCTAGGCCATAAAACAAATCTCAAGAAATTCAAAAGGACTGAAATCATTCAAAGTATACTCTCTGTCAGAGACTTAACAAAGAAATTTGGAAAATCCCCAATTCTTGGAAATGAAGGAATATATTTCTAAATAACTCGTGTCAAAAAAGAAATCATAAGAGAAATTAGAAAATATTCTGAACTAAATGAAAACAAAAATACAACATATCAAAACTTGTGAGGTACAGCTTAAATAGTGCTTACAGGGAAATTCAGAGCTTTAAACATCTATATCAGGAGAGATGGTCTCACATCAATAATCTAAAGTTTGCCTTTCAGAATAAAGAAGAGTGAATTAAACCTAAAGCAAGCAGAGAGAGAGAAATAAAGATCAGAAGGAAAAGAATCAATGAAATAGGAAATAGAAAAACACTTCAAAAAATCGAAAGTTCTTTGGGGGAAAAAAATCAATAAATTTGATAAACCTTTAGCTAGAATGATTAAAAAAAAAAAAGAGCTGACACAGAAGACCAAAATCAGAAATGAAAGAAGGGACATCATTACTGCTCCTACTGAAATTAAAAGGATTATAAGAGAATACTATGGCCAACTTTATGTCAACAAGTTAGACAATTTTGAAGAAATGGCCAATTCCTCAAAAAACAAAAATTATCAAAACTGACTAAAGAAAATTATAAATAACTCTATAGCAAGAAAATTAATTATTGGGGCAAGGGCAACATACGTAACCTAAACATCTGTACCCCCATAATATCCTGAAATAAAAAATAAAATTAAAAAAATTAATTATTATTTAACTTCCCCCTCCCTCTACTAAGCCCAGGCTAGATGCCTTCACCTAGTAAATTCTATCCATATATAAAAAAGAAATAATACCAATCCTACACCAATTCTTTCAGAAAACAATGGCAAGGGCACACTCCAGCTCATTCTATGAGACCAGTATTACATACCACAAGAAAACAAGAGACTGATATCCCCTGGGAACATACACATGAAAATCCTTAACATAATATTAGCAAGTGAAATCCAGCCACATATAAAAAGGATTAAAAACTATGACAAAGTGAGATTTATGTGACCATTGACATCTATGGGGCTCATGCCCTCCCTCTTCCATCACTTTTTTCAGATCAGTGTAAATCACTAGTCATAGTTCAGCTGTGTAGTCCCTTCATTTGCACACTGATAAACTGGTTACTCCCTTGGTGATTTGATATAGAGTATATGAAATAAAGTAACAATCCTATTGAGATTATGAGTATGAAAAAAGACTAAGGGTACCCTAAAAGCAGCAGTAAGCAAGAGGATTTCCAATTTCAACCTTCATGTTGAGGGTTTAAGTAAGTGCCATGGACTTGAAACAATGATAAAAAGGTAGGTGAGCAGTGAGCTAGATTCTCAGTTCAGTAATATCCAGGTCTTAAAATGACCAAGCACCAACTAGATCCACAGAAAGCATAAATTTGGCTGGTTTAGAGGTTTTCCTAGAGTGAGAGTTTTCTTCTCCTAACTGTTGGAGAAGGGGCATTGTATCTTCAGGAATACAGGTAAGACCTGTATTGTCTTACAAGATGGTTTGTTCCTTACTACAGCTGCATGTGAACTCAGCACTGAAATCTAGTGCTAATTTTTAGGCTTATCTAAACCTGGTCACCACCAAGGTGACGGAACTTTCCAAGTCCTAGAAGTTTCACTTCTAGGTTCTTCCTTTTAGAGATAGTCATCAGGAAGAGGAGGATGTGTCTTGCCATCCACCTCACCACCACCCAAGTTCTGGGTGGAAAAATATACAGGATCAACCCTAAAATACAGTTCATAATATGGCTGGAGTGAGAGCTATGAGAGAAAGCTATAATAACTATTTTCAGGAAGCACTAGCATATACCTAAAATGTTCACATTCATCTCTAGGAATCTCAAAAAGAATTCATCTAGAAATAATGATATTTACGTAGTCATTCATTTCTGCATGGGTTCTTCAGTTTAGAATTATAATCTTCAATAATAAGTTAGCCAATTCTGCACTACAAATGAATGCAAAAATCTAATAATTTAAATGTTTTGCTACAAGACAAAGTTTATTATCTCAATTTTCAAAAAGCAGTATTTCAGATGAAAGAAAAACTGCGAAACCATAAAAGAGACAAAGTTCCTGGATGTCATGGGTGTTTTGAAATAACACAAATATCAACTAAAGAAGTTCAGACTAATAATTTAAATAATAAACCCAGGGCACTGCTATTTTGTAGCAAACCTTGGCGAACCTCTTTTCTCTAACTGAAAACAAGAATCAAGATTTTGGGTAGATATTTCCAGGAAAAGTATGTCTACATTAAGTCTATAGCCTCATTAAACATGGCTAATTTCAAAATTTAAATTTGGGTGCTTATACATACAAATAATCAAAGTTTGTTTTTTTCTGGGTGAATTCAAACATGATGTCAATACAACATTTCTGTATTATGAACAGAATAAAATAATTCATAACAATTCTACAGACCATATGCCAAGTTTATTTAAATAATTTAACACTGTGGAGTGAGCCAATTTATAATGTAAGTATAAAAATAGATGTTTTAGCAACAAATACAAGCACCACACGGAAGCATATTACACATACACCATCAAGCGTTTAGAAGATTAAGGCAACATAAATACCCCAAGTAATTTCATGGGAATACTTTATTCATATAATAGATGTTATTAAAACATCTCAAAACAGGCAGAGCCCACAATTTTTTCAGTATGAAATCTTCCCTCCCGGTTTTCTTGTCAATATATTAATGATTCTTCATAAATATTGTATAACAATTAGTCTAGATTGACAAATGGGCTATCGAAGCCACTGTCTTGCTGGCTAGATAGGGGAGCAATTAATTTTCTTGAAGGCTGCCGACACACTGAAGATGGTACTGTACTGCTTGGTTTTTTGAAATCTGACTTTAATATATTTGTCCTATGATGAGATGGGTGTCCAAGAGGCATATTGGTTTTCCCTGGCTGGGAATACATGGTTCCTTCTGATAGGTTTGTAGTTTGATCATGCTGATATTTCATCGGTTGACAAATCATATTACCTTTCTCTGTACCTGAATTGGTTACTGAAAATTGTTTGAAATCAACAGATTCACCTAGTATGTCCAGAGTTTCTTGTGGCCTACCATGTACAAATGACACTTCGTGACTGTCACAGGGTAGAGTTGCATCGCTGGAAGGCCAGCTCAGGCAGTCCCCAAGGTCCCCTCCGTCCTTTACAGGAGTTTCCTGAATACCCAAACCTTGACTTTTCTCAGATGCAGCATTTTCACTTTCCATTAGTGGTTTACATGTATATACTTTTAAACCAGGTCTTTCATTAGGATCTCGAGAGGTTATATGCATGGATCCTGATTCGGAAAGACCAGGGGTACGTCTAGGTGAGGTTTTATTTCCAAAGGTTCCAAGAAAGGGGTGTGTGACTGAATGCAGAAGTGATTCAGAACCAGGATCACTGAGTAGGTCTTTCTTCTTGTGCAAACCAAAGCTTCCTTCACCTTCGCAAGGGACAAACTCAGGAGAAACATTCCTTGGCAAAACATTTAGGTGCTTGCAATTACTATCCCCAAACTGAAAGTCAGAATGTGACTCTTTGGAACCCACATGCTTTATGTCCCCATGCTCTGAGTTCTCTAACAGCCTTCGTAAGTTACAAGCAACCTTCCTCTTAGGAATTTGTTCACACATAATTCCGGGGATAGTTTTTGCACTGTTTGATTTGCTTTCAATGTAACGTGGTATATTCTGATTCGCATCATTTCTTTTTGATTTTTCAATTCCAGTCAGCATCTCTGAAGTCAGGGGCAGTGCTACTATGTGCAAGGGAACACAAAATTAGGGGAACAGAAAATTAAGAAAAAATTCACATTTAAGGAGAAGAAAAAAAATTACATTTTTATGTATTTTCAAAGAATGCATAAATAGTAATCATTCTTAAAGAAAATACATCAATCTGGATATTTAAAAATATTCTTTCACATATATCCAACTAGATAAAGCTTGGTAATTTAGTTGCTGAAATCCGATGTATTATTGCCATCCACCTCATCTATTACATTTTCTGCAACAGATATTACAGCATTTCAAGAGCCAACTACAGTGTTTTCAATCCTGCTCTTATTTTGATGTTAAGTATGGAGTTTCTGACAAAGAGAATTTACTGAAAGAACCTCACCACCCCCCAACACCTACACACACACTTCTGTAAAAGCTAAATAAAGTTTCTGATTTAATTGGCTAGGACACTAAATCTGATCAACAGCAAAGCAGCCATACAGCACAGAATTAGAGGTATCATATCTCAGAGTAGTATACCTTGGTCCCTAGAGTCCATGAAAAGGGTTTGCTTCTACTGGGGACATTATTTGCATGCTGTTGAACCAGATCTAGACATAGAACCAGATCTATTTTCTTGTTATGTGCCACTGCCCTTTTATATCTAAGGTTCACATCACCAGTGCAAAATTTATACAAACAACATTTGTGCTTCTACATAAGGAATGTTTATCAACATCAGACTCATGGATTCCTGAACAATTGAACAATTGCTGCTTCACATTTTCCAGAGGTTCAAAAAACTCCATTTCCCTACAGATATTTAATATGTTAAAATCTCCCAGTGGGACTGAGTATTTAACCAATTTTTTTCATATATTTTTTCCAGCTCTTACTTTACATACTTTAAAGCTATGTTATTATACACAGAAAGAAACAATTTATAGTTTCTGGGGAGACTGTTCCATTATCATTATGAACTATCACCTTTGTTTCTTTTAATGCTAATTCTAATTTACCTAATATCACATAATTTATCTAATATCAACATTGCATTTCCTTGGTATATCCCTCTCTGTCCAAGTATTTTTAACTTTAGATGTTCTTCTTATAAAAATAGCAACTATCCATAATTTTTAAAACCCTATTTGAAAGTTGTGGTCTTTTAATAAGTGACTTTAACCTATTTATATTTAGTGTGATTGATGTTTCAACCTACTATTATATTCTATTTATCCATGCTTTCTAGTTTTTTCCTTCTTTCCTTATTTTGTTAGACTGAAAATATTTTCTTCCAAGTATTTCCCTCACCCAGTTTTAAGGCTGTATATTCTATTTTTATTTCTCTGTAGTTACTCTTACATTTTAATGTACATACTTAAACCTGTATCTTTCTAGCAATGGCTAGTGTTAACAGTATTTATATCCTCTTCTTGAAACAGTAAAAATCTTGGCATGTTTTTCATTTCCTTTATCATATCCTCCTCTATCTAATACTCTACTTTTCTAACATTCTTAGGTCCTGTCGTTTGTTCTACTAATTCTATTTCCTTAGATATAAGTTCTATTGGTATTGTTTTGTTTTGTTTTGTTGATAGTTTGGTACCTTTTTTCATGGTGATGGCTTTCTGTAAATATACAATGATTCCTGATTAAATACTTATCTTTAAGATATACTGAATACCATATCTGTTTGTGCTCTTGGTTAATGGGTTTGGGAGGGGAAGCGAGGGGGGAATGGAATGAATCGCAGGATAGAAAGATCTAATAGCTGGGACCCTGGGCATGTGGGCTCCCAGCCCCTGCTTGATATGGCTAGCCACCTAGAGCATTGCCCTGTTCTGCCGCCAGACTCTTTGTTCCTGTTGCTGTTGCCCAGCCTAACATTGGGGTTGGGGCAGGGAGGGGAGAAAAAGAAATAAACCAGGTGACTCCACCTGGTTGCTGTTGCTCTAGAACATCAACTAATCACTCCATTGGTATTTCCTAGGTCTACTATTTCTCCTAGAACATACCACCTTGATATATGCAGTAGTTTTGATATTGCTCCTACTTGTGGCTGTCATCTTCTAGTGGTTTTAAACTAAGGTTTCCATCTTTAATCCTATACTGTTTTCTTTCTTTAAGGAATTTCTTCTAGCCTCTGGTCTATCCATTGCAACCTTTTAAAACCCAGTTATGATTTCTTTTTTTTTTTTTCATTTTTTATTTGTTAAAATCTTTTCTATCATTTCTAGGGATGGAAGCAATGATGGGAAGCTGAAGGACATGCTCATTCTGCCCACCTGAACTGGAAACTCTATACAATGTTTTATAAATTTATAGTTTAAGTAAAACATACACAACTTTAAAAATTAACTCTCATTCCTTACATTCCCTGCTCTTCTTCATACTGAAAATGTTATAGTAAATAGCCAAACAAGAAGAGGAGAGAAACCATTCGAGTCACCCACTTTGACATACCTGATTGTGTAGTTTTACTCTGGGATCTATTAGAAGTAGGTGTTTCCAGCAATTTTGCCATTGTAGCAAGTTTGCTAGCAGCATTTATAATCTTTTTCTCGGCCCTGTGGGGAAATTCCACAATATTAAATTAATACAGTTTAAAGGAAAAAATGAGTTTCCTCAGCCCCAGGATTTCTGTTTTCCTATTAGCCCTGCCAACATTTAGGGTAGCACAGCCATAAACCTCTCTTAACCCCCAATGGCTGATCATGTAGAAACAGTTAATTTTGTGGTTAAGGAAAATGCTTAGAAAATGACAACATGCTATCCTAGTACTCTCAGGACACATTATTTGTTTGGACTGAACTTACCCTTCTTCTTTTCCATTATCCTGCAAAATCTGTTGGAGGCAAATCAAATAATATTTGCGCATCTTTCGGGCGGTTTCTTGACGTTCTCGCAACACCTCTGCTTTTACCATTTCTGCAGCCCTTTCTTTACTCTCCTGAATATAACGAAGCATGTCACCTACAGGGGGTGAGGAAATCCCCACAAAATACATGTCAATTAGCGCTTTTTCAGAAACAGGAGGGGCAGACTTCAGACCAATTTTCTGGGAGATGAAGTGATTGGAGGTATAGTTTAAACATTATACTTCCCACAATTATTAAAATGGAATATTTTAGATCACTATTTTGGTAGACTCAAGTGAGAAATAATCTATAAGTCCTTCTGTAAGGATGACAGCTTACATATAGTAAGGAAGCATGGCACATTCCCCAGAGAAATTCTGTCATACTCTAAAATACTTAGGCAAGCAAATACCATAAATGAGGCATGGAAACTTACATATTTCAATTGTACATTATGTCAAGAGGAAAGAGAAAAGAAATATACAGAAAAGGTGAAGCAGAAAGGAAGAGAAAAGCAGACACTGAAAGACAGAAGAAGGAAGCAATATAAGCTGGAGAGACTTATTCTCCTCTTATGCTCTGAAAATCCCTTTTCCGTTATTTATTATTTATTTGCAATACCTCTGCTTTTACCATTTCTGCAGCACATATTGAGGCTCTAACTAAATATAATATTACAATACAGGAGAGATATTTACAAAATGCGACTGCAAGGAGGGTGAAAAGACTTATTGTTGCCTTCTCCCATCCGAGTACTAACCAGGCCGACCCTGCTTAGCTTCCGAGATCAGACGAGATCCGGCACGTTCAGGGTGGTATGGCTGTAGACTACTGTTGCCTTCTGAAATCTACATATTAACATAGCTCACAGCTTTCAAGTTCTCTTTTTATCTTTAACTCAACACAGCTTTGATTGGGACTACAATTAGTTAAGGCCAACTTTTTTTTTTTTTTTTTTTTTTTACTAAATCAAGACTTCCTCCTGCATCTAGAACTTTACCATCTTTGTTATATTGAGGATACCAATTCATATAGGAATCTCCCTCTTAATGAGAGTAAGCATCTGAAAATTCAGTGTTGTTCTATGTAATAATAAATGGGAGACTATTTTTCATTATTTGAAATGGGAAAAAATAAAATGGAGTCCACATCAACACAAGTATCTGAAATATACCTAAAACACAATATACACACATACATACAAGTTATTATATTAGGATAAAAAATGCTTAAAATTTCACTTCCCAAACAATAGATTATTAACAAGTTGTCTGTAGTAATATGCTCTTTGTTAACACCATCAGCAGCTGAGAAGTAAATCCCCTTTATTGATACTAAATGAGCTTTTTCACAACAGCTACATATGATTCTGTTATTTACTAATTATATTTGAAACTTGAGACCTTTCCTCTGATTTTTTTTATTAAAAATGCTGTAATTTTAGGAGGTAAATCTACATATTTCTTACATAAACACAGGTGAGTATATTGGGACATACATCTATTGCATGAGATTTTATAATTAAAAACCAGAAGTGTTCTATGCTAGGAAAACACACACCAGGGAATGCTCTGCAGGATATGCTGGTGCCACCTGACCTGACAAGGACTTGAGAAACAAATTTACAGCTATGGGAAATAATAAGGAGAAACAACAGAACAACTGCTAACTAGATCCACTTCCACAGTCCTTAAAAGTTACGGTAGGAAGTAATAATTAATTGTTAATTTAAAACTTGTGACATTTTCTTTGCTATAAGTTGTAAGATTACTAAATTTTTAGATTAATACTAGTGTCCAAAAAAGAAACAGGATAATCAACAATATCAAAATAACGTTATTCTCACATCACTTCCAAAACATATTATTCGGGCAAAATGATCCATTACTGCATAATTTTGAAAAGATATCAATAATCTCCTCTAAGATTGAATAAGGTAGTTTGGAGAATTCCCTAAAAATATTGCTGCTTGTAAACTCTGAGTTTATATCTAACGCCAACAATAAAAATGGCCCAATCCATCCCTAAAATCTTGGGAATCTCTTTAGGGACTTACGTTTTATTTTTTTCACAGCTTTAATGTACTGCCCACGAAGTTCTTCCAAGGCCCTCTCGTTGCATGACAGGCAAGCATTTTCAATGGTCCCTTCTGATAATGACCTAAAAATAAACCACAGATGGCAAAAACAGAGACGTTAAGTGAAAAACTTCATTTGAAAAATACATATGTATCCATATATTCTAATAAAATAAACTGAGATGTGCTAAAAATTTCATATAAAAAGATTTCTTCTATACAAACATTGAAAAGAGGAGAAAAATAGAAACTTAAATTTTATAGTTGCTTAAATAAATGGTAACTCCGCATGATAAAAATTTGTGCGGCTATTGAAAAGCATACTGTAGAATATCTAATAACATGAAGAAATGCTCATCTAATATTAAGTTAATAAAAGTTTCCAAAATACCTTATACAATAATCTCAACTTTTAAAACACATTGAACACATGGTGTTTGTGTATAAAGAGGCTTAACTGATATAAAATAAGAGTTAACAGAGAGTATCTTCAGGGAATAGGGTTTTGGGAGATTTTCTTCTTTTTTATACTTTTTGCTATATAACAAAACAATGACATATTTTTTAAAAATTTAAAGAAGTCATATTTAGAAATAAATGGTTTCTTTAAAATAGTAAAAGTCTACCTTGGTGGTGTTTTATGAAGTGTTCGCAGTTCTTCCAATTTATTCTTCATGTCATTGTTTTCTTCTATTAATTCTTCAACAACTTTACTATTCTCTTCTATAGAAGAAAGTTTATAGTATATCGGTCAGTTGATTTTTTTGTTTGAGCCTTCCTTTCCCTTAAGTTCCCAACACAGATGTTTACAGAGGAGCCTGTGTGATTTCCTGTTGCTCTCTGGTGTCATTCATTCCCTGATAAATGCTAGTCTGATCAGTCCCTTGCTTTGTTTTTTTCTCAGCACTTAAAACCTATATTTCACCTTCTTCTTGTTTTAGTTTATACGCTGTCCTGGAATTGGATTCCAACAGTTTCACATGCATACATTTCATTTTCTAGCTAGAGTTAAGAGCCACTGAAACCTACTAGGTTTCCTAATCCCATGTTTCCCATGGATCCTGGTAGACAGTCTATGCTCATATAAATGATCATTGAACAAGCACCTCAATATAAAATGAAAAGTAAATTAACCTCGAGTAGGTACCATTTTCAGAAATAACGTAAGATTTTCAATTCTTCGAACTTTTAAAAGGGGACAGAGTCCACGTAGTCTGAAGGAAAAAGCATGAATTTCAGAGTCAGAGAGATACAAGTTTAAATCCTAGCTCTGTTTCTTACCAGTTGGATGAGCGGTAATTACTTAACCTTTCTGAACGTGAGTTTTTTCATGTGTAAAATAGGGATAGTATTACATACCTTGGAGATTATAACAGAAATAAAACAACAAACGCAGAACACCTTATACAAAGCCTGACAATACCAATGTTCAATAAATGTGAACATAACACCTCATGTTTCCTACTATGCCACCCTCTCAACACACCCTATGAGTTGGGGAACAAAATTACTCTATTCCCCTTACTGATGGACATATTTTTAAACCATCCACTCCTGCTCCATCACTTTTCAATAAACACTACCAAGGGAGTATAAAATGGAATTTAAGAAACAAAAAAGAAGCAATAGCAAAGATATCACCTAATAGATTTATATTAAGAAAAAATTTCAAATAAAACTACTAAGTGACTTAAATTCTGACCCTGATCCCTTTTATCAGGCTACTGTTTTGAGGGAAGTATCAACTTTCTTGGATTATTTGTTAAGTCTATGAATTGTAGAAGATATCAGCATCAAAAAGCACTATGTAGAATAACTATTTTATGATCACAATTTATGATACCAAATATTATTATTTATAAATAATAATCATATTCAACTTCCCGTGTCACTTCATTACGTAAAACAACATTTTCTTGGTCTTCAACAAATTTTATAATACCTATATTGTATCTATATCTACAGTTGGACAAATATCTCATTTATTCTCCTGGCCTCTACTAAAGAGCTAGGTAATCACAAAAGGAATTGTAGTTATTAAACTTTTTCTCCCCAAATTCTTAAAACCCTTTCTAGCCTTAAGGTAATTATTATCTATCATTAACAGACTTAAGAAGCAGTAGGTGGTAGTAGGTGGCTTCTCTTAGTCACCCCTATTTTAACAATGGTGTGCTATGATGCTGGGTACCATGCTAAGTGCTGGGACAGGACTTAATCCTTGTTGCTGTGAATACTCCAAAGGGGAGTACAGACAATGCATAATTACAAGGATGATAAATGTTATAAAAAGCACAGGAGCCATGAGGAATGTGTAACAGGAGGACCTACCCAAGTGTGCAGTGGTCAGGAAAGGATCCCTGAGGAAGTAAGGTATTGGGGTAAGGATGAGTAGGAGTTAGCCAGGCGGTGAGAACAGGACGTTTTGGTAAAGGGAGAAGACAGACGACGAACTCCATGCTATGGCTCTGCTGAGAGAATAGGAGGGCTGGGGGAAGACAAGGCTGGAGGGGCTGGCGGGGTCATGAAGAGCTTTTTTAAACCATGTTAAATCAAGTGTTTGTAATCCATACAGTGGCCATCGCAAGCCACTGAAGAGCTTTAAACAAAACAGTATCATGACCCAATTCACTTTTTTAAAAAGGTTGCTCTAACTGCCCAGTAGAGAATGGATTGGAGGGCAAGACTGGAGGCAGAAACACTCAGGAGGTGATTGCCCTTGTCCAGGCAAGAGACAGAGGTGAATGTGGAAAATAAATGAACCTATTCACCTTGTCTTTTCTGGATCACACCATTATTTGGGACCCTGGCATTCAGCTTTTTATTCATTCAAACATTTATTCTCGGGTATGTAGTGGGCAGCATGACTACAAGGATGAGCAAGATAAGACACATTCCTTATCCTCAGGGACCTTACAGTTTGGAGTAATCAGGCAAGTCATCAAACAATTAAAATATAGAATCGTTACAGAGGTCACAGAGGAAGAGCCAAGTGCTACAGGGCTGCACATGAGCAGCTAACTTAACACAGACTGGGGAAAACTGAGGAGAGCTTTGCAGATGAAGCATCTTCTGAGTTGAATCCTAGAATGTTAGACCAAAAAGTAAATGGTAGGATAAAGTACAGGACAGAGGGACAACATCGTACGCAAGGTCCAGCAATAAAAGAAACTATGACCAGCTGAGGAATCTGAAACATTTCAAATGGAAAGAGTATAGAGTGCAGGATATAAGTGGACAGTAAAAGGTAAGAGGGAATAGCCGTTTAAGCCTAATAGCTTCCCTTCTTAAGAGCAATGGGACATGGCAGAAGATATCCCTTTCCAAAATATCACTGACAGCATTGTGATGAATGGACTGGACAGAAGCCAGACCGGACCCATGTGCCCTCGTTTATGCCTCTTCCCTCTGCCTACAATGCCATTCTTCAACCTGGCAAACACCTGCATTTTTCAAAGCTTAGTCAAACCTGCCTTAACTCTAATAAGAGGCTGAGTTAACATCCTATCTTACTGAAATTATACATAACACATTGCCAAGAGTGCTCAATGCCATATTATTTATTAGTCTGTTTCTAGTTTCCCTCACTTAACCATAAGCTTCTTGAAGGAAGGGAACACAGTTTTCTACATCTCCATCAGAACAGGAACCTTGTCTGACTTGTTCACTGCTACATCCCCAGTGCCTACAATACTGCTTGACACATATTGGGATGCCAATATCTATCCAATCAAGAAAGGAAGAAAGAAATGTGACCTTTTAATCAGAGCTGAAATCTTCCTCTTTTTAGTTCAGTAATAACAATTCAGTTAGTAAAAATAAGATCCAAATTAGTTTACGTTAATCCCAAAAGAGAATCAGTACATACATTAACTAAAATGTCACATTTGAACATTTCAACAAGGATCAAAAAGATTCATACTGGCAGCACTGCTACCTTAAATGCTAACCTCCAATCTTTTCCACTACAGCTTTGTGTTTCCTTTCTAAATGCTGAAGATGCCTACAGCATTTCTCCAGTTTTCTTTTCAGATCTTGACATTCCTGCTTTGCCATTTCAAGTTCTTGGAAGCAGTGTCCACAGCATAAATCTTTAATTTCAAGGATCTTTTTCTTATCTGTAAAAATTAAATGATAAAAATACTTTTATATCAGTTTAGACTAAGAACTACCATTAAAAAAAGAAAGAAAGAAAACCAGATGATGAGACTCATGACTACAAGCTATAGTGTAAGTAAAAGAGCATGCTGCATAAGACGGAAAGAACTGGGTTTAAATCCTGTATCTACTACTTTTTCTCTGTGTGACTTAGAGCATGTTATTTAACCTCTCTGAGGCTTAGTTTTTAAATATGTAATATTGGATAATACCATCTACTTTAAAAATTGCTATGAAACCTAATGCTTGGGATCTTCGTATTGAATACCATTCCCTACTAAAAGGAACCAGGGATCATCAAGACATGGCTGGCTTCTGTACTGGGAGAGGGTATATACAAAATGAGGCTGAAATATCTTGCTATGTCAGAAAGTAAGAAAATACTCAAAAATATTGGCATGTCAGAAGGACATAGGAGCTGATTTGAAGGAGCTCCACTAGCTGAATTGGGATAATTTGAGCACAATTAAATATAATAATGAATTATGAAGTACTGAAAATATAGAAGCTTACGAGTCACATTGACAATCCTACAAATGGATGGATGGATGACTAGATGGATAGGGAGGTAGGGAGGGTGGTGGGTAAGTAGATTGACATGGATGGATGGACAGACAGACAGATAAATAGGCAAACAAGAAGGGAGGATTCTTGATTATAACAATAAGCCAAGTGCCAACTGGGATAAGTGGAGGGAAGTCTAGAATCAGAAAAATCATAATTTCGTAACCATCTTAGTAAAGACTGGATCAGGCAAGACTCATCAATAATTGACAAATCTAAGAGAAGGCTTCAGTGAGGAGAAGGATATTTGCATGGTCTTAAAAGTGTCTTCACACAGACTGCTTATTAGTTGCAAGGGTAAAAAAACCCCAGTAATTATATAGTGAAGAAACCAGACGTTTTGACCAGGTGATCAAAATTAACCTGACCAATAAAAGACAAATGGACACCATGTACTTCCAGATACAATAACACATCACCCAGGTAGCATTCCAGCCAAGAAAGCGACACCTGGATTTAATCATGAAGAAACATCAGACAAACACCAAATGAGAAAAGTTGTTAAAAAAGCGTGGAGGGGGGAAGAGAATATTTCTCTCAAAAATATCAATGTCATAAAAGTCAAAGAGAGGCTGTGGAAATGCTCTAGATTAAAGAAAGCTACAGACACATGACAAATAAATGTAACACCTGACCCCAGACAGATTCCTGTACTCTACCAGAAAAAAATTGTTATACAAGATATTATTGAGTCAGTTGACAAAATTAGAATACAAACAGCAGATTGACACAATACTTTTATCTAATGTTAAGTTTACCGTACTAAGGTTATATAAGAAATATTCCTATTCTTGGAAAATAGTGTGAAGTACTTAGGCATAAAAGTTCACAACGTATTTATAACTTACCCTCCAATGGTTCGTAAAAAAAAGAAAATATTCACACACACACAGAAGAGCATAAAACACAGCAAAATGTTACCAATAGGTATATCTAGTTAAAAAAATATCTGAGTGTTCTTTGTAACTATTTTTATTTTTGCTACTTCTCTATAAGTTTGAAATTATCTCCAATTTAAAAAAGGACTTAAAACTGTTGGGAGACAAATGTATAAAAATTGTTTGGCACAGTGCCTGGCATAGAGCATGTACACAACAAATAATAGCTGCTGTCATTAGTAACATAGAATTTATAAAATTAAAATATATAAACATGATATAAAAGGTAGATTACTATTATCAGCAATTTATTATAAGTGATATAATAAAATCAGAATACAATTGGCATAGACTCCAAAGTCAATATCCAAAATGATAAAGTCATTGGTCCAACAAAATTATTCTTGGTTCTCTCCTGGCATTTCGGTTTCATTTAAATGGAGCCGTTTATGTTCATGAGCATCAAAGGATCAATGAAGCATCACACTGGCACCATACTACATTTATATTTTTCATTTAAGATACCGTTGTAAAGTTGGAAACCATGCCAATGCCCACTGACAAGAAAATAGATAATTATAGTATATTCATGTGTGGAATACTATACAGCAATGAAAAATGAATGAACTAGAACTATATGCATCAACACAGAAAAATCTTAGAAGCATGATGTTAAGTGGAAAAAAGTTACAAAGAATGGAATGAGTATTAAACTGTATTAAACTGTATTTATAATGTTAAAAGACGAAAAAAATCAGTAACTATTTGAGGATATGTATATTTGGTCAAAACATAAAGAAAAGCAAGAGAATGATTTTTAAAAATCAGAGTATCTGTTACCTCAGATTTGTGGAGAAGTTGTGGGGATGGAATTGTGATCAACAGTATTGGTGATATTCTATGCCTTAAGTTGAATAGTGGGTTCCTGGTCATTAGGCTTTATACCTTACGTATGTATTACATATATTCTTTGCATGAAACAAGTATTTCATAATTAACATTTCATAATTAACATAATTATTTAAAAATAGTAAGACATTAGGAGAATATAACCAAACAGTCAACAGTGACACTCTCTAGTGTTAGGATTATAAAAGACTTTTTCACTTAACATGTTTTAGATTATTTAATCCTTTCTAATGAATTTGTTAATGTGTTTGTTTTTAAGGTAAAAAAAGACTACAGAAAGAAAAATCATTTTATATAGTCCAATTTGTCTTTGGCCAAAACTAACTTCTTTCATATTGAAAGGAGTTCCCAAATAACATCTATAACTTGTCTCTACCCATTTCACAGATTAAAACGTAATTCTCAGGCTATCCCACATGTGATATAAAATAAAAACTAAGAAGGAAAATACAAATAAGGTAGTATTACCATCCACCTAATTGGCTGTAAGATATTCTCAGCCATCTAGAACTTAGAACTAAGGGAAAAGGGTCTGTGAACAATGGGGAAAAATAACTGCCCACTAACCTCTCAGGACAGGCAGAGATTCTCTAAGATTCTGGTAACATTGCATACTGAATTAGAAATGTGCAGAAACAAAGGTTACTGACTTAGTAGGTATGATTAGCCCTGGCAATTGTTAGTTCTTTTCCAGGTTACAGTGCAAACAGCAAATAAGCAGCAGGAAGGGGTGTGTAAGTGTTTGTGTTTAGAGAGAAGGAACAGGCTGCAAGGGATCAATATCCCAAAAAAGGCTGGGAGCGAATAAAGGATGTGCCAATTCCAAGCTCAGAAATCTCAGTGAATTGGCAATAAAAGTCCTATATTGCTCAGTAAGCTCTGAATACCAGGGGCTATAGTACAATAATTCTTTGCCATAATGACAAGTCTAAGTAAGGAACAGTTATACTATTCATTTATCAAATGATCAAGGAGCACAAACTACATATAATTCACTCTGCCACATGTTGGAGAAGAGATTAAAAATACTGCCCTTACATTAAAAAACTCACAAATAAATAGGAAACATCTAATATACTTCAGAAAGATTTCCACTAAAAATATGGCAAAAATAAGCTTCAGTAATTTAAATGAAAAAGTCTCTTTGGCAATTCTTTTATGTGAAACCCTTGATTTCTCAATAGCCATGGAATAAAAACATGACCGTTGTATTAAAATTCTCATTATTCTTCATGTAATAAGAATCACTTGTAAATGGAGGGAAAACTATAAAAAGATAGAAGTAGTAAGAGGGCCCAAATCAACCCTGTCCTCTAAATACAAAATGAAATCTAAGCAAATGATACACATTAAGTCAGAGTAATATTACATATTTGTTCACTCAGAAAACTGTTCACATCTTTGATCTCCTTTTATCCTCAAAGCAGCCCTCTGGAAGGGTGATTATGGATGCTACAAAGACTGGAGGGAACAAAATTCAATTACCAGCTTCGGCTTCTGTTCCTTGCAAGGCCAAGGGCTGAGTGTGGTGTCCAGAAGTGGGTGCAGGCAGGGCTGCCGGGACTCCAGAGTCTTCTCTGCCAGTTCCCCGGCAGGCAGGATCCTTAGAGATCTCGGCCGTATTTCTCTGAAATAAATTATCTTCATAGTTAAAGCCTAGTAAAAATCTTTATACAATTTTCTATTTAAAATGCTAATGTTAAAATTACAAACAAAACAAAGCAAAATGCCTGAAAAAACATCTTGTCTGAACTATCACTAATATTTTTCTTAGGATGTTCCATGAATATTGCCACTATCCTATGAACTAGCCTCCTATGACCATAGTTTCCAAATTAGAACATTGTCTGACAGAGGACTGGTGGGCTTGCTATGAGACAGACAGGAGATATGGTTAGCACGCTTACAAACAGGAATTTGAGATATTTTTAATGGTTTGTGTGATCAAACCACAGGATGGACAACAGGAAACCAGAATTGTTCTTGACAATCCAGAACATTTCACTGCAGCAGGAGTTAAATTCATTAGCAACTATAATATCAACCTTTTGTCTCCCATAAATTGAAAACAAAACTATTTTAAATTTACATAGTACTTTATATGCTTCTAAATTAACACACACTTATAATTTTGTAAGGAAGGCCAGTTGAATTCCAACGTTAAAAGACAGAAACTCAGGCTTAGTGAAGTTAAACATCTTGCACAAGACTATTCCTTCACTAACATTTATTGAGTGCTTTTTGTATTCCAGTCCCTGACACAGGCAATACAGCTATAATACTAAATTCATTAATGGATTTTTAGGGCTATTTTCAGATTTTGGACATCTATTAAATCCAAAAAGAATAGAATATGTGATATTGAGAAAGGAGTCTGATTTAATGACTTAAAAAACATATATACTTGATTCTAGAAGCCTTGATTTTGATTATGAGGCACCCATGTACCTGATGTCAGGAAACCTACCTATGACATCCAACAGAAGCAGAGATCAGCAATTACAGAGAAAAGGCAAACTCTACGCAATCAAGAGGCTGTGGGTTGAAGCCAAAAGGAATAAGAAAAGGTGAACCCAAAGACAGTCAACTTTTCCAGTTTCTACTCAGAACTGGAGAAGACAAGATGACCAAAAAGGCAGGAAAGCAGCCATCTTTTTGTCTTAATTTTAACTTGACTTTGGTGGTGAGAGGAGACAGAACGCACATCCTTAAGTTTGCTTGAAAATTTTATTCCATTTGATATTTCTGTTTTCTCTTATCTATTGTTATATTAATGTATTTTGATTAATATTGTTGTATTAATATATTTAGATAAGGCATTTGTTTTCTTGAAAACTGTATTTTTTCATTCATTGCATCCTCTCCGTTTTAAAAAACTTTCGATCATCTCAGTTTTTTAAATGAGGACTTGTTTATATACACTGGTAAATAATTTTTTGTTTGAAGTTCTATGAACAATTCTAAAAACTAGATTTAATAAATTATAAATCATAGTTCTTTACATTTATGGCACACATATTGCAAATTAATAATCACTCTATAATCATTAGTTTACCTCAAGGCCCTGAACTGAGTTAGCTTGGAAATGGCAGAAGGTCAAGTATTACTTCTATGACAAACACCAGATTAAGCATTTTCAAGCCATCCTTCACTCAGGAACAGAATCTGACCCACCCAACAAATGCTGCAAATGTCTAAATTCTTAACCAGATCATATGAGTCTGTCTCCACAGACTTATGAGCCACATTAAGTCACATAGATGATCTTACACTGCTTACACAATTATAAATCCGTAAAAATAACCCAGGGTTGATTTTTTATATATATATATTCTACTACATATATAGAAGCAAAGTGCTGTAGTTTCTTGATTTTTATTGCAGAGATTGCCTTTTCAGGAAAGCAGACTTGAAAGCACACGACATGATTTTCCCATTGCTTCTCATCCTCAAAAACCTGCTACACATAATTTTTATTTTAATTGTCTATTTTCTCCAAAAATTTCCAGTAAAATATTAAGTAGTATTCACGTGAAGTGATCTTGCCCAGTTATTTTTACAATGAAGGCAACTACTCCGTACCAACATTTTTGTGAAATCAAGGATAAAAATATCAACTGAGATAGAGTCAACTAATGTTTCAGGTCTCTTTTGGCTCTAAAATTCTACTGTTTCAAGTGCAGGAAGCAGAAAGGCCAAGCTGTGTCATACATATCTTACCAAAAGCCAAGGAATTAGGCCCGGGATTTGTATTTTCTTTTTCAGATGACCAACTATAGTATATGAATGCCCCAAGTAATGAGCTAGTTATCATCAAGCATGACACTGGAAATCAGATGTTTTTTTCTAGTTTATAACTCTTTTAAGTAGATATTAATACAAAATGCTCAATCCTGGCCTTGAAAATCTATAATCATGATATCTTCTTGATGGACCTTAACTCTTATGTCTCAACTCTCCTATAAGAAAAATCTTCTAATGGCATTTTTTTTTTACCTCAATTCTAAATGTTGAAATTGTTTACTCATAATACTTAGACTAGCATTCTGATCTTTCATGCATACCTCATTTCATGCACACCTTATGCAGCAAGACTTTGGTTTTTTCAGAATTTCCACACAAATTAAAAGCTGGTCTGAGAGAGTACTTATATAACTAAAAGAATACAATTAATTCATTCTATATGCACATGCCCATATATAGGACACCAATGAAACTGGGTGTAAGTAAGGCATACCTCTATTTGCCTGTTTCCATATCAACACTTTTTGTACTTATCTGGCATTTTTTATCCAAATAGATATAAATTTCTTGAGGGCAAGAAACAGGCTTCCAAACTCTTTAGAAGCTTTTAAGAAACTCTACTTTAATATGATGCATATTTCTTGAAGTGGTCAGGCCCAGAAAACAAAAATAGGAATGAGAGTTATCCAGTTTCTAACATCTCAGGCCCTTACAAAGAATAGCATGTATTCTTTACGAAAAAGTTGTCTAGAGGCTAAAAGCGCATATCTGTGACACTGTGATGAAGCATTGTCTATGAAGCAGTAAAATTTATTGCAACAAAATATGCAAGCCTTTGGATTTGCTACAAAAAGTTTTTTAAACCACTGGCAAAAACACAAGTCTTACATCTATTAAACTGTAAAATGAAGAAAGGAAAAACACCACATACAACCTCTACAATCACCCTTGATGTTCAACAGCTCTTTTTACTCTCAGGAACATACCTTTTCCCAGTCTGAGTCAGCATTTTCTATAAGTAGATAAAGTATATCTTGAAATGCTTTCTGTATGCAGGCCTTTAGTTTTTCAAAATACTGGACAGACACCCATTTTGAAGAACAAGCCGACATGATTTCTAAAAGCCGTTTCTCCTCTGAACCACTAAGGTGCTCCTTTTGGATATCCCTTAAGAGAAACCCAAGTACAGTTAGGATGTCTTCCTCATACTGATAGATTTCCAGTTGGATCCTCTTGGCTTCCTGCATAGTCCATGCTCTATGACTCTGGTCTAGACACGTTTGTAATTCTGTCTCCTTCTGAAGAAGCAGTTCCTTTTTTTGTTTCATAAAGTCTTCTTTAGCTGCCGCAAGCACCTCATTAATTTTATTTCTATGATCATCTAAAAATTGCCGGTAATCTTGCTCATTTTGTTCTTGAATTTTGTGGATTTCTTCTTGCTTTTCTTTGTTCCATTCACTCCGAGCCTTAGCCAACTCAGCCCTGATGACCACGGGGACTTCCTCGTTCTTTAACTCTAGTTCCCTCTGAAGAGAATGAATCTTCTCTTCCAATTCCTTTCCAGGTATTATATTTTTCTTCATACTTTCAAGCTCGTTTTTCCATTTCTCTTTAGCTTCAGAAACAGCAAACAATATCTAAAGAATATAACAATACACATTTAAAGAGTCTTTATGATTCTTCTCATTAGTAAAAAAAATTAAAGTAACTACTTGGGTTAACCTCTGAACTTTAGATAAGACATTCTAAAAAATATACTTACACTATACTCAAGAATCTTTTCCTTCGTTCAAAACTTTAATAGTTTATGTCTCATGTTATTTAGAAACAAAACATTGGTTTCTTGATGTGGAACTAAATGTTGAAACTGCCCCTCCCAAAAAATATATATATGTAAAAAATACAAAATTATAAAAAAAACTAATGTTAGAAAAATATTTCGTATTAGTTTTTTAATACAGATACAGTCTCAAATTTTTATCTACACCCCCAACAAATTAAATATCTTTTACCTAAAGCCAAAGCAGTCTGATAAGGAAATCTTAATATTACTTAGGAATTTAACATACACCTGCATAATTATTTGGTGATAAACATAATTATGTTTTGATGCAATTTGAGGGGCTAGAATAGCTCATTAAAGACAATACCAAACAGGAGAAGTCATTTTTCATTAATCTGTTTTCATAACAAAGTAATAGGACTAGTGGATCACAGAAAATAGTAGATAGTACGTAACCAGAAAATAATAGGGATATCAAAAAACCTGGGCTCTAGGTCTAATCCTGCCACTGATTGCAAAGGCTGCCAGCACAGGTGCTTAACAAAGCAGACTCTGGAGACAAAGGGCTGAGATTAACTTACCAGCTGTGGAACCACAGGCTCATTCCTCAACTTCTTTGAGCCTCAATTTCCTCAGCTATAAAATGGGGAAAACTACAATGCCAATTTGGTAGGGTTGTTTAGGATTAAATAACATAAGACATTCCATTTAAAATACTTAGCCCTGAGCCTGGCAGCTGATGAGGACTCAATAAATATTATTAATACGTACTTAGTATTACTTTTGGATACATGGTCTTGGAAAAGTCAATCTCTTTGGCACTTAGTGCCTTCACTTATATAATGAGCAGATTGGATAATGACCTTGAGTCCCTTTTACTTCTAATATTCCCTGGCTGAATTCGAAGAAGTCACAAGGACGCAACAGTGTCAAAAGACGGAATTGGGCATCTCCAAAGGAGTGGCCTAGAGAGTGGTGTTTGCCATTAACCAATAGTATATATATATATGTCCAGGACGATGAGATAGGGTATCTGCTTACTGAATTTTCTACTAAAGGAACCCACTATCTAAGGTGAGTTTTATAAAGGAATTCACTGTGAAATTCCTTTGCTACCAGCAGAATAATTCTGTAGTGATTTGAAACATGTTTAAATAGTGGTTTTAGAGAAAACAGGTCATATTGCAATGGATGCCTGGTAATCTTTACCAGGTGACTTGCATGGAGGTGATGGATCCCATGGAGTTTGGATGACTTGCCCAACTTTACCAAAAATGTGCATCTTCTCATGTGAAGTTTTACAAGGAGTATTTGACAACATTCATCAACTCAGGTGTTCCCAAACTTTGCTGCACGTTAGAAACACCTGAGAAGCTTTTAAAAATCCTGAAGCCCAGGCCACTCCCCATACCAATAAAAACATGAAGTTTGAGGGTGGGGGCCAAACCACAGTACTTTTTGAAGAGCCTCAAATTATTCCAGTGTGCAACAAAGTTTGAGAATCACTGAACCAACTTGACTATTTCTGAATTGTAGAAACTAGCTTTAAATTGCCACAGATCTCAACTGATCACCCTAACCTTAAAAGAACTCTCCAGCCAATGCTATGAAGCCAAACCTTTCTGGACCTCCTTTGTTTTGGAGGAAGGATGCACATGTTAGTTAGCATTATGTTTTGTGGCTGATATGATTATCTAGAATAGTGCTTCTCACACCCAAGTGTGGTCCAAAGGCCAGCAGCATCACTGTGATACTGGAAGCCCATTAGAAACGCAAATTCTCAGGACTCACTCCAGATCTACCAAATCTTTATCTCTAGGAGGAAAGCCTAGAAACCTACACTTGAACACACCCTGCAGGTGATTCTCATGCCTGCTCACGTTTGAGAAGCAACACAAACACTGTTCTCTCGTTTCTATATTTCTGCATTCACATACATTAGGGCCTTCTGTGCTCTTAAGGAAAGAGCTCTTGGCCTATTTTATTTTTTATGTTATACTCAATTTTATTATCCTACTTGACTACTGAGCTGAGACACATATTCTCATCATCATATTGTTGCCTCTTTCTCTCCCCTTCTTTAATTTCCTTTTGAAATATCTCAGACATACTAAAAGTATAGAGAATAATGCTATGAACACCCAGGTACTACCACATAACTTAAGAAAAATATTAAAATAGATTTTTACTTATGTTGAATTATTTCCTTAAGTAATCTGTGGAATAATGTAATGAATACAAGTTACAAATCATTTACAGCTATGTTTACACCACATTATTTTCCAAAATGGTTGTGACAGCAGGAGGGAAGTATACACTTGGCACTGCAATTATATTCTATTCTGCGTATGACAATTCAGAAGAGAAGATTTATACACACAGCAAAAAATGGTGCCTTCAGTTTGTTTTAATCCGCATTTCCCTAATACTGGCAAGTCTGAATGAACATTCTGCTAATTTTTGGCTATATGGACTTCTCATGAAGATGATCTGCTCACATCCTTGGCATACTTATCCACAACTCTTGTTTTTCTTATAAATTTGTATGAGCTCTTTATCATGTGTTAATATTAGTAATTTTCATTACTGTCCCCTTAGCTTTACTTTTTATTATTTATTACAAAAAAGAGTTTTAAATGTCCGTACCTATTTCGACCTACTACTTTATCTTTGCTGTTGAGCTGTTATTATGATACAGATTTGAAATATTCAATTTTCTTTTCATTTTTCTACATTTTCATTTAAAAGCATTTAACTCCTTCATCAACCTAGAGTTTATTGTAATACATAGTGTAGGTAAACAATTTTTCCAAAGTGTGATCTAGCTATCATAAGACTATTTATTATGGAATAATTCCTCATTCCCCTGTTTTAACATAATTTATTAAGCTTTTATTCATAGTTGGGACTATCTTGGAAATCTGTATTGCACTGAATTAAAAACAATTATATTTTTGTGACTCAATACTGCCTGAGTTGTTGCTTTCCAATATATTTGCATTAAAGCTGCACTACAACTTCTTTTCCAGAACGTTAAGAAAAATTCCAGTCCTTGTACTTTTCCAAATAAATTTTATAGAATTATTGTGTCAACTTTCAAAACTATGTTCAGTTTGTTGACATTTTGATTAGAATTGGTTCAGACCAGTAAATTAAGTTGGAAGAGTACACATGGTTATAATATGTGTCTTCTAGTCAAGGAACATGACATCTCTGGAAGGGAGAGCTGGCTATTTACCAACAAGAATATGTTGTAAGACTACTGACGCAGCACAGAAAACAACCTTTGAGAATGTGAAAGAATATTGTATAGCTAATAATAAATGGATAAACACCTGTTCTCAATCTCACCTAAAGATAGGGCAAGATAGAATGAGATTTAGTTTCTAAGTTAAGGTTATCTTCCTAACTATGAGAGTTTTAAGATGCTAAAATACATTATCTCTCCCCAAACAACTTGATGACAAGAACAGATACCACTTCCTAGGCCATGAGCTAATGCTTACCATGCATTATCATATTTAAACCTTTAACAACGCTATGAGTAGGTACAAATTCCAATTCCAAGGACTTAGGTGGGGGAGGGGGTTAGGTGAGATCACTTCCTGAAGCTTCTTTCCAGGAGACCTCTTACCCGCTTGGCCACAGAGATCTCTTGTTGTTCTTCCCACTTCTTCTGTTCTGCTCTCACAAGTGCCTGATACTCTGCAAGGTCAGGTAGTTCTTCCAGCCATCGATGACGAGCATTCTGCACAGCTGTTTCTACCTGTAGTACATTGCCAAAGAAAAAGGGTCAAAAGGGGGGCTTTCCAAAAGACCCCATTTTCAAATAGCAACTATGATTTCATGTATATTTTACACTGTATTTCACTACATTGCAGTTACACTGACCTCAAGCACTCTACCTTATCCCAATAGTAGATTCAAATCCTTCTGTTCTAAACTTTCCACAGTGTCCCATACAAATGCCGCAATAGGAAGTGGGAATCTGTAATGTCTGACTACCAACACTATTTTAGAAGGCTTTATATGAAATACCAATCGCCATTTCCAACAACTCCCGTTTACTTTGGGAGAAAGGAGGACTGCCAGAGGGCTGCTCTCCAATCACTACACCTACCACCTCCTCACTCCTCATGCCACACACACACACACACACAAAGTGCATCCATATAGTTTAGAGCCTTACACCTGGCAAATTTTCCTACTGTCAAGAATGAGTTTGTACTAAAGAATGAGGGGGATAGCTCAATTCAGATGAAAATGTAAGACTTGATGGATTAAGAGGCTGATCTGCTTGTAAATCTGTCACCAGTTATCAGAATATTGTTTATTAAATAATTTTTCCTTATTCCTCTATTTTAAAATGCACACAGACACACACATATGTATACATACATACACACAAAAGAACAGTTGATTTAAGACGCTATATTTCTTGCTGAAGTGCTAAATATATCTATGTGTAAACTCCAGGGAGTTAAAAATATGCAGAAAAGATAACGCTCCTACAGAAATGTATATTACTTAAAAAGTTATTATGAAACATTTCCTTTCTATAATATGCTATTGTTTCCTCACAAGATTAATAATTTCATAAATACCAAAGCAGTACCCTTAAACTCATCTTTTTGTCTATGGAAAATTAACTCTGTTCAAAGCTTTCAGTAAACATTTCAGAAAACTATTGAAGCTTGATTGAAGATTGATTGAAGATGTCCTTGATACCATTACATATATTTGCCTTTAGGTGCCCTGTAAAATCATGTGGAATGATGGAACAAATAAGTAGAATGTCAAGTATTTATCGAAAGCTGAGTGTATTTTAAAAACCTTACTTCAGGTATTACCTTGTTTAAGAGTTTATAATGAGTAATAGATCTAAAATAATAAATATATAATAGATATATAAAGGTCCAGGAACCTCTTGAGGGGTAGAAACCATGTCAGGTAGTCTATGAGGTCAAAATTATTTCCAAAATACTATAAAGACACTATTTGCCTTTTTTACTCCCATTCTCTCCTGTGTAAACAGCACAGTTCTCCAAAGGCTATGTGATGATGTCATTGCTCTGACAGCCAAAGGAATGTAGCTTGGGTATTCTTGTTTTTAAAAAATTTCTCAGATTTATTTTCCAACACAGTAGATATAACTCACACAAACAAAAGCTCTTTAGAGTCCTCAATTTTTAAAAGAGTAAAAAAGTCCTCCTGAGACCAAAAATTTTGAAAATCACTGTAATAGATGTAAGGTAGACATAACAGATAACTCATCTTTATTCTGTTAACACAGGCTATACTTTTCTCAGTATGTCATTTCTTTGAAATCAAGTAAGTTGCCTCAGTTAAAAGCTAGTTTTGTGAGTGCTTCAAAGGAAAGGCAATGGCACCACTTTTGGGCAGCTGATGGGAATTATAGACAAAGTTCCATTTCAGGGCACACTTGCAGATTCAACTCCGCATCAAACCTCAATGCAAATATTGCGAAATACCTTATTTGCCTAGGTTTACTTATCTGTAACTTAGTGGAATATTTTCTACAAAATTAGATATGAAAGATTCATCATTAAATTGTGCTTCATCCTGATGCAAAACCACCATTTAACTTTAAAAATCTCAGGCATCTTAATGCTTAGACTGATTCCAGAGGAGCAAACATTTTGTAAACTAAAAGAATCTACAGAAAAACCACAGGGTGACAGTTTTGTGACAGAAACATACTGAAGAAAATTTTAGGAATAACATGACAGGTTTACTGTCCTAGAAATGCACAAAATTTTAGAAGTATGAAGTCATGTACAAGTTCAATGGTGGCATTTTATAGGTTTGCATGAAGAGGCAGGCATATTTCCAATAATTTTACCAGAATAAATCTGCCTATTACCTGTTTTGCAATTTTTTCACAATATTTGAGTTCCAATTCAGTTTCGAGTTTCTTCAAAGTCCCCTTGATAGCTGTTTCCTTCTCTCGTTCTAAATTTTGCTGGATCTTTTGCTTCTGCTCTTCTATCATGGTTGCCATCTCTTTCTTGGAAATAACATCAATGGTGGTTACTTGGTCAGTCTGGCTGCCACAGTCTGAGGTCGTCTTTTTCGTTGCCTTTATAGTTTGATCCAGCTTAGATTGCCACTCCTTTTCAAGCTGTTGAATGAGTTTTTGTTTGATCTGTTTTCAGAAGAAAAGTCGTATGAGAAGAAAAATATTCGAATAAGTAAAAACTAGAATTAATAGCTAGCCAAGAAAGCAACCACAGCTGTGTTTGAAAACCATCTAGACATTGTTGTAGTAATAAAAGAGGTTTGGAAATTTAAGTCAATGAAAATACATTCTCAAGTAAAACTTGAGAGTTACTCTTTGTCTGTAACTATATGACAAAAATGACATGGAAGATTCAAATATATTGTGTAAGGTCAGACTATCTTGCTCTCAATATGCAACTTCCTGAAAGCTTTCATATTGCCAGTACAAAGATGGCATGATAAAAAGAAAAAAAACACATTGCTATTAATGTGTCTTGCCATCAACACCCCACTTTCCACTGAGCAGGCACTGAGTAAATCTAATGAATGAACCCCAAACTGAACAATCTAAAAAACTGTTTCCTCACTTGAACATAATTGGAATCTTATTTGTTATAACGCGAAATTTTACTAAGTAGACGGAATTCAAGGGGAAGACATTAACTGGAAGAAGGTCTTAATGATTTTTCCACTTTAACAGTGTAGTAGGATGGAGCTAAACACAATCACTCTTAGGCAAAACCGTGAAATAGCAAAATCCGCTTTTCTCTTTTCCTCTTCCCCACCTCCTGGATATCCAGGGTTCTCAAACTGCTCCCCTGCCTACCAGATTAATAGCAATTTTGTAGACAGAAGAATGCAGTTTAAGTAAGCTTGAGAATTTTCTTTCTTCCCCAAATAAATTTTTAAGATCATAATTTGGTCCTTAACTTTCTAGGGCCCTTTTAGTGTTTCCTCATCTCATTTGCTACATAAGCAACAGAGGTATTACATTCTGTGCTTCTGAGCCGGCAGTCTATTGCTTCTTCCTTTGAATCCATGATATGGATTATCTGTTAATTACAGATATTGGTCTAGAGTTATCAGAATCATTTCACAATATGAAGTT
Organism: Indri indri; assembly: GCA_004363605.1. Classification (NCBI taxonomy): domain Eukaryota; kingdom Metazoa; phylum Chordata; class Mammalia; order Primates; family Indriidae; genus Indri; species Indri indri. The sequence continues at coordinate 68,239 of RJWJ010000816.1, read as the reverse complement.
AGAGCATGGTTTCATTTTGAGGAACCAAAGAAGTACCCATAAAGCCTATTATATCCTGAATTGTGTTGAAGAGTCATGAGGGGGCCAAACTTTTAACAATAAAACTGGTGTGGTTAGCTGTTAATAGCTCAATTCTGAAAGGTAAAATGGGTGATTATGTATGTGCCTGGCAATTAAAAATTGTATGTCTGTTCAGGAAGAATTGTCTTCTGCAGCTACTACTACATTTTTTAAACATGGTGACCAGAAAGAAATTCCAATCCACACGTCTTTCTCTTCCTTATCCCAGTGAGCTTTGGCTAACATCACTTCATTTTCAACTTGCTGTTTAATACTAGTTTCCTGTTCTTTTAGCCACTTGTTCTTTTCCATCACAAGAGTATCTTGGTACTTTTCTTTGAGTTCCACCTGCAGTTTGCTTACATATTCTTCTCTTTCTTCCAATAGCTGTCTCTTTAAACAAAATTCAAGTAAATATCTCTGTACAGCACTAATAGTCTCCAAGTTAAAAATATTTAAATTTGTTGCACATAACTTGGATAGCAGGAAAAAAAAAAATTCTCTAACTTCTAAGAAGCACCTACTTAGCTGTATCACAATTATATAAATAAAGCTTAAGAAGGTATATAAGAATGGCATTATGAATGGGAATGTTGAACATCTTTGCCTGTCTGCAAAGTCATAGTCTCTTCTGATTACTACCTAATCTGAAGGGTTCTGTGTACATGACTTTTTTTCTCTTTCTCTGAATGAGCCAGGTTAACACATGAGGAAACTTCTGTGTGCTAATAAAAGCTTTTAAACGTGGAATTGAGCTCCTACTTAACCCACAGCCTGACTCAACAAGTGTTTCAGAAAACAGCACATGTGAAACATGAAAATACACCCTTGGGCTATTGGTGTCACCTGTGTCATAAATTCTGTATCCATATTAAGTTCCCTACCTAGAGCTCAACCACAGGGAAATAGCTTACATCCTGCAGAGAAGGGCTACCCCAAAAGTTCCCTAGCTTGCTGTAGAGTTTAATAAGATTCTCCCATTGTGTGTGTGAAACATTTCCTAAAAAAGCGAATTGGTATATCTTTGCCTACCTCCGGAGGATGTGAAAAGATTAGATAAAGTCTCCTAAATATACAGGTGTTTCAGTTCTGACTGGCTTATGAAGACTACTAAGGGCTTATAAAAATGTATAATTAAAAAAATTAAAGAATTCCCAGAGAAGGAAGAAATTAAACTAATAATGCTTTAAGTACATTGCCCTTTAAGTGGGCACATGGGGTGGGTGTAACTACTAAGAGATAGAACAAGGGAGTGTTCTAGGGTGATAAAACTGTTCTGTCTCCTGATGAATCTATAAATGTGTTAAAAATGTATAGACTATATACCCAAAGAAGGGGGGAAAAGGTCAATTTTATGGAACAATTTTAAATTTTTAAGGAAAAAAAATTTTACCTCTAAGTTTGATTTTTTTTTAAGGGGCCAAATAGCAGTTTTAACTTTCCTTCCTGTACTTGTGCATATTCACAAGTCAAAATATTCGTCAGCAGCAACTACGAATTGCAACTGACCTATTATATATGAGACCAAATTTTATAGTCGAATTGATTCTTTTAAAAGTATCAGAAAATATTCCTGAAAAGAATGACCTCTTTCAGAAAATTGCTCTTATGTTCTTGCCAATTTATATATTTAAAAAAAAAGGAACCACACTAGAGGATCTCCTAATTTTAATTTTTAAAACATTGCTGAAAGCTAAGTCCTCAATTTCAAGGTAATTTAAGACCCTTTCTAACCTTTCAACTGCCAGCACCAACTACAGCAGCTTCCTTTAGAAGTTCTGTTTCCACTAGATGATCTGTATGCATGGCATGTTTTTTTCATCATATCAATCTATTCAAAAATATTCAAAATATTAAATGAACTGAATTCTTCACCTGCTCTTTACTATTCTTTTTAAGTCTGCGGTAGCAATAACCTGCTTTAATGTAACTTATTCAAAAACCTCTGTATAGAACATTTATTCAAGCCTTTCAAAATATTTTCTAATCTTGAGGCAGGTGGCTTTCCAATTGTGGTCTGCCATCTGGTCTGAAGTGTAAGGGACAGTCAGACCTGTGTGAGGCTGGGTGAGGCCCCAAGCCAGGACAGGGAAGAAAAGAGGAGCAGTGACTATTTACATGTGATTTTATTCCTGGACACTCACCAAGGGCAACTTGGAAGAATGAGGCAGAGTTGGAGAATCTACTGTATGTAGACCCTCCAGCTTCCCTGAAGGAAGTTACACTAACACTCTGACCTTCCCCGCCACATCCTCCATATCAGCACCTTCCCCATCATGAGACCCACGCTCAAGCTCCTGCCCTTCTCCCCAGAATAGTAAAGTGACACTTAGGTACTGGGAGAGAAAGGAGCCAGAGGAAAAGGTCTCTGAAGGCGTACTCGGTGCGGTGCTCACAGGACGGTGCAGGGTCTCCTGAGCAGTCAACAATGAAAAATGAGGATCTGTGGAGTTCAGACTCAAAGTGACTCTGATCCACTCTTTTCTGCCTTCCAGAATAAATCCAGAAGAAAAAATTTCATTTTCTCCTATTTATATGGCATTTCATACGAAGGTTTTAATAATCATTTCAATATTTATTTTGTGAGCAGGCTACCTTAGTGTGATACAGCCAAAAGTGAAGAGATGGTATGAATATCTTCCCCATTCACTTCCCCAGAACAAGTGGGTCAGTTTAAGTGACAATACTGAGGCCTGAGAAGTCAAATGAGGTAGATACAACATAAACTCATACGGTACCTTCTCCTGAGCCTGTTGCTCCTTTTCAGTGGTCTTCCTGAGAGTCGATTCTAGATTATCCTTCTCTCTGCACACTTCTAGGTAACATTCCTGCACCGCAGCCATCTCCTTATTCGTCTTGTCTAAGTCAGACCTTGGACACACAAAACCAGCAACTAAGTGACCACCAAAAATGACAAGGGCTGCATAACAAACACTTATCCTCTAAATTATGGAATAGAAGAATGCAGTTTCTACAGTTTAAAGGGCAGCTGAACTCTTTTATTCTCACCTAAGTTGCAAATTAGTCCTCTCGTAAAGCTCAAAGAGCTGCTGCTTCTCCAAAGCATGCTTTGCTAATAGGCTTTCACGTATTTGGGCTTTCATTGCTTCATGGTGCTGCTGGTAAGTCCTCTCACACCTAGAAACAGAGCAGAATCTAAGGCCATGACCAGCATTACTGCAAACACCAAAATGAATTCATTGCCTTCCTTCCTTCCCACCCCTTCGCTCTAATGCCAGTTATAATTGAGGTCAGATTGCTTTCCCCCAACCAAAAGTGGTAATAATTTACAACCAATGATCTTCTGAGAATCTTCAAAATTTTCTTTCTTCAAATGTTTTTAGAGAAAAATTAGACCCTTGGAAGTGAGAATGCTGCCCTGTTTCAGAGAGAGTGGTCTATGTTGAAGACTTTTGTTTATAAAAAAGTAATTGAAATACTTGAGGGTATGGTTCCAAAATTCTAAGTCATCTTTATTAAACACAAATACTAGCAGTACCCAACTCACAAGTAAGTTATGTTCCAAAAGTCTGTTTCCAAGTTTATGATTTCATATTTGGAAGACATATTCCCTCCCACAGATTTCTTCTTTATAAAGAATAGTTTCCCAGATTAGCCTTAGAAAAAACACTAAGCTATAATATTTCAGTGAACTACAGTTTTGATGATGCTATAGAACCCAACCTACCACATAACATTGTTTCTGTGGAAAACGTGTTCCAAATTCTAATTTGAGAAGCCAGAGACTCATCTCTGCCAATCTAAGATCTCAACAGGGATCTATATAGACCATACCTATCCACAGCTTCTTGTTTATCATGGTCAAAATCCTGTACCATTTGTCTCATTTGATTACATAAGCCTTGATTTGTATTTTTCAGTTTTTCTTCAGTTTCTTTAAGTTCCTAGATAACAAAAGAATAAAGTATTTAGATGAAATAAACATCATATTCATTGATTAGTCTTACTTTTTAACATCCTCTATGCTTGATCTCTGCCCTATAACATTTGATATAATATCATTTTCATACTTCTCCAAAAGAATAAGTTTCTTCATGTTTTGATAAGAACAGAGATTCATTTCTTTGACAAGTACCTTTCTGAAAGGAGTAAGAGTTTAAATTTTGTATTTATTTTGAAAAACATAAAATGAAAATATTTAACCAGAGAAGTATTGGCTAACTGGTGCCTTAAAATAAGTTTTAGTATTCAATAATCTTCAGCAACCATCTAAATAAGCAAGGTTTCAGTTTTTGGTCAAGGGCTGGCTGAGGAAAGAAAACCTCTATTAGCTATGCTACCACATAGAAAGGAAACTGGAATTACACTATCTACCTTCTGATGAAGCCACTACACAATACTCACTAATAAAGGAAAATAAATGGAACTCAAATCACCCACTAATATATATGTCTATCTACTAACATCACCTTCTGTATTTTTAAAAAGTCTATTATATACTTTGTATTTAACAAGGCCATGAAAATTCTCGTAAAATACAGAAAATATTTTTAATCACCTGATTTTGTTGTTGTAAAACTTGAATCTCATTTTTAAGTCGCAGAATATCATCTCTGACAATCATATCAGAAGTAGAAGAGTCAGGCCATAATTGATTAGCTGTTTTTTCTGAGGTATCTGTTTTAGTCTAAATGTTAAAGAAAAGTCAAAAGTTTCTCAGGTTTTTAAAACATTCTAAGTATTCATTTTGAAATAATTCCGTACTTTAAAAAATTGCAAATACAGTACAAATAATTTCCGTATCTTTCTCTAATCTTACCCCAATATAACCACAGTACAATTCTAAAAACCAGTAAATTAAAATGGATGCAAGACTATCAACTAATCTTCAGACCTTATACAAATGTCTCCAATTTTCCTCTAATGACCTTTGCTTGGGTCCAAGATCAGATCCACGATTCCACATGGCATTTAGTTGTTATGTCTCATTAGTCTCCTCCAATCTAGGACAGTTCTTCAGTCTTTGTCTTTCAAATCCATGACACTTTCTAAGAGTACTATCTATATTCACTAGTTATTTTGTAGGATGTCCCTCAGTTGGGGGTTTTTTGATGTTACTCCTTTATTAAATTCAGTTTATGCATCTTTAGCATAAATGCCAAGAAGCAATGTGTGCTCTTTGCAGAAGACACATGATGTCAATATGTCTCATCACTAGTGAAGGTCAACTGATGAAGGTAGCATCTGCCAGGCATCTCCCTCGTAAACATATTATTTTTTTGACTTACAATTAATGATAAGTATCTTACGAGCAGATACTCTGAGACAACGCAAACATCCTATTTTTTCATCATACATTCACCAACTAAGATTAGCATTTATTACAAATATGTATGGATTAGTATTTATTTATACCGGCATTAACTCACGGAAATATATTTTATTCAATAAGTATAATTTTTAAGACTCATGATAGACTTACATTTGATGGGAAAAGAATATCTAACAATTGCTTTCATTTGCATCTCTGATGTGGACACCAAAGTGGAACTTCTTACATACCTTTGTTGTTCATTTGTTTTTTTATCTTCCCAGATTTGTCTATTTATATAACTTGGCACATTTTCCTCTTACTATCTGAGTGTTTTCCTTATCTATTTTTGTAAGTTCTATATTCCTTGACAAGAGAAACAAAGATTTTTAAAATATATCTACTCTGCTTGACTTGTTGGTTTACGTATATACCTGGACTTTGAGCTCTCTTCTACAATGTTTAAAAAGTATCCTGCAACAAGGTTCATTCTACTCATTGGTGGAAGAAAAGGTATGTGTATTTCATTCCCATGTAGGGTGACAGAACACCAAGGCTTTGGATCAGTCTTCTAATTTGGTGTAGAGCAGTAGAGTCTTCACTTCCTTCACAGGGAGACAGCTCCAGTTGTTGACTTTTCCCTGTTCACTTGCCATCTTTTTCCAGAAGCCATTTCTACTATCTCAGTCAGAAGAGAGAAGAGCTAAGAATACCTATTCTTTAGCTTCTCTCTGGATGGGGGAGTACTAATGAGACTTTTAAGGATTTTACTGACTCAATTGAATGGCTCTCATTCTCTTATACTTGGCCTCCATTTTTTAAAGTTTATGACATTCATTTGTTCTTCTTTCCCGGCAGGTGAGTTTCTTGTCATGGCTGGGTTTTAGACTCAGTTTTGACACATGATCACAGTGCAGGCACACAGGGACTAGGTATTTGTCAGCACAGTACCTTTATGAAGATCTTTAAAAAGGACCACTGGGATGTCCCAACAAAATTTCTTTCTAAAGGTAGACTACCGGATACATCATCTTCAAGAAACAAGAAGCTTAATACACCAACTCTCATACTATCTTTCTAATTTCTATGTCTAAAAGGATTCTAACCAGAAACTTTCTGAGCTGGCTGTTGAGCATTGCCTACCAAGTATCTTTAGAATCAAAGTATAGCCTTAACCACAACTTGTGGTAAGGTAATGATCTTTATTACACATCAGACACAAAAGGCCTCTCTGTTTTATTTATTATGTTCACAAAAAATTCAGTGCAGATGTGAGCCTTGACTGCTCGTAAGCTAGTCTGATTTTCCTGAGGCTTTCACCACATTCTACCTTAATGGCGCAGTTGGTCAATTGGAATAAATGGCATAATATTTGATCCACTACCAATCACTGCCAATCAGTGCTATATGTGGGCAGTATACTAATTTTCATCACATTATCCTGGAAATGTCATAAAGCAGCATATTTTGGTTTTGTACAGAAACAATGTTATAGCTATAAGGTTCCTGAACAAGAATTCAGCTTTAAATAAACCACTGCTATAAATAGTCATATGACATGAAAGAAAAAAAACTATAACTCTGTAATAATTTTAAGTTGTTCTATATAAGATATAAATGAACATAAAATATACTACAGAATATTAATATGTATAAAGCAATAAATAAATCAGTATATGCGAAATGTTCATAAAAGAAACATACTAAATCCACTACGTAGTAAATATTTTTGCTGGCCTTCTTAATACTTGGAAAATATACCTAGAAATCCTTAGGGGAGAATTTTGATGGCCCAGGCCTCTTTAAAAAGATATCCAGAGAAGTTTAAACTAATGTGTTCTTTCTCTTAATAGATTTCCCTGTAGCAAGCAGAGAAATTCAATACCATTTCATTAACCTCAGGATTCAATGACAGCTGTGATCATTCTTTGTAAAAATAGATACTGAGACAGCTATATCTTCCAGCCTCATTAAAGATTTCAGAAAGGTCGAGCTTGTATAATATAAACTTCCAATTCACAGGCCCTACTCTCTAGTCATACCAGATTATTTGCTACATCCTTTTGTTTAGTACTTCTGCTCAATGCTGAAATGTCCTTTCCCCTCTTCTCTCCTGGATTAGTCCTTCAGGACAAAGATCAAATGTCCCCCCCTTAAAGACTTCACTAAGACCACCTTACAACCCTACCCTCACCCTCAAGCCTAGTCAGTCATTCCTTCTCATAGTACTTTGTTCAGATTAGTGTCACCCTATTACACAAAGCTATAGATGCCCGTGTCCTCATAGATCTGTACTGCTAAATATGGTGCCTGTTAACCACTTACGGTCATCGAGCACTTGAAATGTGGTAGTCCAAACTTAAATGTGCTGTATGCATAAAAGATCTGTACATGCCAGATTTCAAGAACTCTGTACACACAAAAATGTAATCCATCTCATTAATAATTTTTATGCTGATTACATATTGAGTTGATAATATTTTGTATATATTGGGCTAAATATTAAAATAAAATACATTATTTAAGTTAATTTCACTTATTATTTTTACTTTAACAGGACTGGTAGAAAATATTAAATTAATATGTGGCTCCATCATATTTCTATTGGATAGTGCTGTTCTAGACGATAAGGTCCTTTAAGAAAGGGCCATTGTTTCTTTCATCATTGAATCCCACAAGGGCCTGGACAGAGTGGCTTTTAAAAAAAAATAAAGCTTCCCTGAATGATTTGCTCTTTCTCCACATACCTCCCAACCATGCCTTCTAACTTTACAGACTGAATAGAAAGCTCCATCATAAAAGATGTGGGAAATAAGAGGCAAAGGCAAAGTTTGAAGGTGCTCATAGGCTAACTAGGTAACTATGGACTTGAGTATTAAAAACAAAACAAAACACTTGTTGGTTAAGTTACTACTTCTTCTCTCTTCTCCATCTAGGAAGTAGATCAATATGTATATTAATCCAACAAATATTTACTGAGCAAATATGCAGAGAATTATCAAGACAATATTCTCAGGAAATTCCTACACAGTAAGTTGAAGCAGAACAGACATACACAGGAAGAACTGAAGTGACACTTTGAGAAAAATCAGAGTTTTGATACGTACTGAGAAATCACTATGACAAAAGAGGAGCTCGACAAAAAGAGTATCAAAGATGAAGGCCTGGCGCGGTGGCTCATGCCTGTAACCCTAGCGCTCTGGGAAGCAGAGGCAGGAAGACTGCTTGAGCTCAGGAGTTTGAGACCAGCCTGAACAAGAGCAAGACCCCGTATATACTAAAAATAGAAAAATGATCCAGGTGTGGTGGTGCGCACCTGTAGTCCCAGCTACTTGGGAGGCTGAGGGAGGAGGATCACTTGAGGCCAGGAGTTTGAGACTGCAGTGAGCTACAATGATGCCACTGCACTCTAGCCTGGGTGACAGAGTGAGACACTTGTCTCAAAAAAAAAAAAAAAAAGATGAGATACCTCCCCTTTGATCTAAAAAAATTATATAAGGCATGGCCACTATCAATTGCCACACACGAGAAAGTGTATCTGTATAGCAAATGCCATTAATAACTTCAATATAGAACAAAGAAAACATTAAGATACCTGAGCTAAGGTTCAGACTCAAAATCAGGATCTTACTCTCCTAAATCTTAGGCTACTCTCACTAAAATGCTGAAACTGATAACTCTAATCTAATACAAATTGAGACATAAGCTTTCATTCCCATCCTTTCAAAAAAATGTATGGCAACAATTAAAACAAGCTTGATATAAAGATGTTAAATGTGCTGGGGTGAGGAGGTGGTTTTTTTCATTTGTTGTTAACGTTAAAATCAGTGTTTTACTCATCAAACATAGTTACTCAGAAAAGGAAATCAGGCTGGGCAGAATTTTAACAGTAAAAACACACTACTATTACTGAAAAATAATTAGCCACAATTAAAATTCCATAATAATTAGCACAGAACATCTTACATACTTTGCTTTAATAAAACTGTTTTAATGAACACAACTCCTAGTTTAAAGGATCAAGAGATAAAACAGCACCAAAATAGGAAATAAAAAATTGTTTCCATCCAGGAAAGTAGTATACTCCTTTTCCCCTTTCCCTTCCCTTTTCTTAGTTATTAGTCTTTTATGCATTATTCTCTACTGGGAGTATAGATGGGTGAGGATGAAATGTGGAAAGTAAAAAGGGCAGCGGTTAAAGGAGGGTAGCCCTAAAGACCTCTGTGATAACATGATCTTGAAGAAATAATCTGGACCCATATTAGTCATGTGTTTTAGTTTCAATTTGCCTAAGATTGACTCTGTAACCTCAAAAGGGTCACAGACTCCTCCAGCTTCATTTTCCTCGCCTATGAAGCCAGAAGACTAAGTGAAGAGCATAGAGGTGGACTTCAATGACTGACATAACCTGATTCTATCTATGTAATTAATCTCCTTATAGAGAAGGACTTTTATTATAAAAACATGGGCCAAGGAAATCTCACAGACAAAATGCTAAAAAGCATTTCAACAGGGAGGACTTATTTTAACCAAATTTTAGAGCACTGTTGGTACAACCCAATCTTGAAGAAGTGCAGTTACCTTGTTATATAGAATATTTCCTTGTATTTATGATAAAGGAATTTCACCTAATTCGCATCTTATTTACTAGCTGCAATGTAGTACTCTTTCTTGCAAGGGTAACCAAAAAATATACAGATGCACGTCAACTTACGATGGGGTTATATACCGATAAATCCAGTATAAGTTGAAAATATCAAAAGTGGAAAATGTATTTAATACATTTCACCTATCAAACATCATAGCTTAGCCTAGCTTACCTTAAACATGCTTAGAACACTTAAACATTAGTCTACAGCTAGGCAAAATGATCTAACACAAAGCCTATTTTATAATAAAGTATTAAATATCTCATGGAATTTATTGAATACTGTACTGAAAGTGAAAAACAGAATGGTTGTATGAGTATTCAAAGTACGGTTTCTATTGAACGTGCAATGATTTCACACCATTGTAAAGTCGAAACATCATAAGTCAGAGACTGTCAGTATCCCTTTAAATGGCATTTCCTTGTTTGAACTCTACTCCTAAAAATGTCAAATGAATCCCTGAAAGCCAAAGGCTTATTAAATATAAAAATGTATGAGTTTTCTTTATTAAGCCTTTTAAAAATGGCTTTTTAACTCTATAGGCTCTACAAACCTCAGCCTCAATGCTTTTTTCATCCTTCTTCACTTGTTGGAGATCTTCGATTTTCTTACGACAATCTTCAAGATCATTTTGTAACTGAGACACCAGATGACGCTTCATTGAGTTGCTACCCAGCAAACGCTGCACTTCTGCTTTCAACTTCAGAATGAACTCATCTTTTGAAAGCTCTTGATTTGGGTCTTCTTGCTGAACAATGCTAATGAAGAAATTGTGATTTTTTGAGATTAAATCAAGAAACAAATCAAGTATGTTATTCTTTAAAAGCACTAACTGCAGTGTGGCTATATTTTGTCACCTATACAATTATACGCTAGTATTTCAAAACAATTTTAAACTGTCATATACAAGGATATCACCTTTGCCATGTCCCCATGTACAGAAATAAGTTTATTCATAGGAAGACCATTCTCAAGCTTAGTCCTGCTGCCTCCCTGAAAGGAGTTTAGATATGTGAACGCCAACATGACTTACATTTGTGTTTTTGGTAAACTGCATGTTTTATATGTACATCCTTTATGACTTTAGGAGAAACAATATGAATAATAAACAGGAAAGGAATACTAAGCACTAGCCATCCTACCTAACAATTTCTGTTATTTCTTTCAACTTATTAATACTGAAACACAAGTCTAGGTAAATATCTGAGCAACTGAAAGAACACAAAAATAAAGCCATGCTAATTTAAACCCAATTTTAGTTTCAATAAATTTAAAGATTAAGATGAGATTTTCTGCTCCTTGCCATAACGAATTAACAAGGACTGGATTAATCTTCCTCTTTAAAAAATCAGGAAACCAAATAAAACAGATGAAACAATAGTTTTCAATCATTAGACAACAGGCAGCACAGGACAATGATTCCTAAGAAAAGGAAAACAAACAAGGTGAGCCCTATGACTTGGTAAACATGCAGTTTACCAAAAACACAAATGCCCAGCTTTTGCCTGGAGAGTCTCCAGGCCATAGCACAGGGAAGTAAAACTCAAAGGAAGCCCAGTAATCTCACTGTATTGCAGAAAAAGAGTTCAGAGTTTGGGGGAGCCAAAATGGCTAGAATTTGAGGAGAGGGGGAAATAGTGGGGGAAAAGGAGCTGCACAGAAAAAGAGCTCTAGAGATGTGTGTGTGTGTGTGTGTGTGTGTGTGTGTGTCTGTCTGTCTGTCTGTCTGTCTCTCTCTCTCTCTCTGTCTCTCTCCAGGGAAATAACCACAGGAAAAGAATAAGTCTGGGAATATGTTGTGATCCAATGAGACATGGTGGAAAGACCTCCTAATTTACAGGGCATCAAATATTGCCTTAGTAGTGGGACTAAATTAGCCCCTGATTAAAAACTGCTCTAAACCTGATCTAACAAAGCCTATAAAGAAAGCTTTGAAAGGATCAAACGAATTTCAAGTAACTTAAGTGTGTCCTAAAAAAAGTCCAATAGTATTTTTAAAAATACAATAAAATCTAGCATTCAAAACATAAAATTCAAAATGTCTAGCATTCAATTAAAATTTACCAGGCATGCAAAGAAGCAGGAAAGAAAATATGAACCATGACCAAGAAAAAAAAAATCAATCAGTAGAAACTAACCCAGCAATGACACAGACAATAGAGTTAAATATATTCCGTGTGTTCTGGAAGGTTAAGGAAAATATGAACACGTGGAGAGAAATGGAAGATATAAAAAAAGACCCAAATCGGACTTACAGAGAAAAAAAAAGCTATGATATCTGAAATGAAAAATATACTGGATAGGATTAAAAGCATATTTAATACTGTAGAAGATAAATGACTATAAAGACATAGCAATAAAACTCTTTAAAATTGAACACTAGGATTTTAAACCTAGTAATAAATTTAACAAAGCATATGACTTGTACACTGAAAACCAAACATTGATGAAAAAAAGATCTAAATAGATGGAAAAATATCCCATGTTCAGGGATCAAAAGACAATACTGCTACAATGGCAAAATTCCCCAAATTGATCTACAGATTCAATGCAACATCTATCAGAATCCCAGCTGCTTCCTTTGCAGAAATTGACAAACTGATCCTAAAATTCACATGGAAATGCAAGAGATCCAGAAACACGAAACCAGTCTTGAAAAAGAACAAAGTTGGAAGACTCAGACTTCCCAGTTTCAAAATTTACTACAAAGCTACAACAGTCAAGACAGTGTGGTATTGGCATAGGACAGACATACAGATTAAGGGAATATAATTGCAAGTCCAGAAATAAACCCTCCCATTACAGTCAATTGATTTTCAACAAGGGTGCCAAAACAATTTAACGGGAAGAACCTTTTCAACAATAGTACTGGGACAACTGGAAATTGGATATCCACATGCAAAAGAAGGAAGTTAGACCCCTATCTCACACCATATGCAAAAATTAACTCAAAATGGATCCTACATCTACTGTAAGAAATAAAACTCATAGAAGAAAATGTAGGTATAAATCTTTAGGATCCTGGGTTTGGGAATGGTTTCTTAGATATGATACTAAAAGCAGAAGCAACGAAAGAAAAAAATAAGGTAAGTTGGACTTTATAAAATTAAAGACTTTCCTGCTTCAAAGGATGCTATCAAGAAAGTAAAAAAACCCACAGAATAGGAGAAAATACTTACAAATCTGACAAAGGACTTACATTCAGAATATGTAAAGAACTCTTAAAACTAAACAATAAAAATACAACCTAATTTTAAAATGGGCAACATTTGAATAGACTTTTCTCCAAGAAGATATGCAAATGGCCAATAAACACATGAAAAGATATCCAAATCAAAACCACAATTAGATACTATTTCACATCTACTAGGTGGGGTATAATTTTTTTAAAAATGGAAAATAACAAGGTATTGGTAAGGAGATGGAGAAATTGGAACTCTCATACATTGTTGGTGGGAATGTAAAATGGTGAAGACATTTTGGAAATCAGTTTAATGGTTCCTCGAAATTCTACTCCCATGTGTATGTGTGTGCATATATATATATAAACTATATATCTAAGATAAATAAAAACATATGTCCACACAAAAAATTATGCACATATGTTCACAGTAGCACTATTCATAATAGCCAAAAAGTAGAAACAAAACAAATAAATGTCTATCAGTTGGTGAATGAATAAACAAAATGTGGTATGTCCATTTAAAGGAATATTATTTGGCTATAAAATGGAATGGAAGTACTGACACATACTACAACATGGATGAACCTCAAAAACATTATGCTAAGTGAAAGAAGCCAATCACAGACCACATATCACATGATTCTATTTATGTGAAATGCACAAAGCAGGCAAATCCATAGAGACAGAAAGCAGATTAGTGGTTGCTTGGAGCTGTGGGGGCAGGAAGAGGTAATGAAGAATGACTGGGAATAGGTATGGGGTTTCTTGTGGGGGATGTTAAAATGCTCTAAAATTAGGTTGTGGTGATGGTTGCACAGCTCCATGAATATACTAAAAACCACTTAACTGTATATTTTAAATGTATGTTGTATGGTATACAAAATAAATCTCAATAAACCTGTAAAAAAAAAGAACACCAATGTATATAAGTTCCATATATATGAATATGCCTATATTATTAGGCAAACCTAATAAAATCTGTAGTGTTTAGGTATGAATAACTGAGTATTAAAAGGATAAGGAAATACCAGAAAATGATTGCCCTAAGGTTAAGACAGTAGTTAATCTCAAGGTTTTGACTGAAAAGAATACGGGCAGCGGCTGGCAATGTTTATTTCTTGACCTGGGTGGAGGGTCCATGAGTATTCACTTTACACGTATGTTTCATGCACTTTTCTTTGTGTTCCATCTCGCAATTTTAAAAATTTAAAAAGTAAAATAAATCTATAAAAAGTACTAGAAAATTAACATCTTTTCAAACATCAAGAAATCACGAGGAAAGTGATAGATCTAACTACATAAAAATTTTAAACATAAACAGTGATAACTCTCAACAGTGAGTAGGGTACAGAGAAATAGGTCCTGCCACGTGATAATAATGTCAACTTTGGGGCAACAGGTATCAAAATCCTCCAATGTGTGCATATCCTTTAGCAAGAAAATTACTCTACATCTTAAGGAAATAATCAAATATGAACAAAGACTTCACTAGAAGGATGCTTATAATAATGATATTGCATTATTTACAATAAAATTTTAAATACTATATTAGTAACTAAAACATGGTTCATTCACACACACATTCATTAAAAATTATATATAACAATACTTACTGACATTCAAAGATTTCAGAATATACTAAGTTAAGTGACATTATAAAACAGTATATTCAATATTATTTTATCTTTTAGAAACATACAAAATAGATAATGTTGAAGTTATATACCAGAATGTTAATAGTGGTTTTCTTCACAGGAGGTGAGGTAAGATTATGGGTGATTTCTATTTTTTCTGTTCTTTTAATTTGTATTTTATAATTTTTCCATAATGGAGGATAAAGTTACGTTTGAAAAGAAATAAGCAGTTGATAGTATGTACTCTTGATATGATGTGATGAAAATGCAATCTCATCTCTGTGATCTTCCTCCACAAAACCCATGAGAAAAACACAATCATAAGAAAAACATCAAATTCCAATAGAGGGGCTTCCTACAAAATACTTGACCAGTATTCCTCAAAACTGTCAAGGTCATCAAAAACAAGGGAAGTCAAGAAGACGCTAACGAAACCATGAGTCCTAAATGTAATTTCGCATCCTGGAACAGAAAAAGGACTAATGGTAAAACTAAGGATGGACATTAGTTAATAATAATGTATGAATATTGGCTCATTAATTATAACAAATGGATATACTAATGCAAGATGTTAGTAGGGGAAAATAGGTGCCGCATATATAGGAAATCTGTACAATACAAATTTTTCTGTAAATCTATAACTGCTCTAAAAAATAAAGTCTATTTAAAAAAAAGAGACAGCATCTGAGTTAAAATTTTTACTGTTCTTGAGTTTCAGATGATTCCAAATAAAACGTTAGAATATTGTGTGTGTACATGTGTCTGTGTGTAGAGAGAGAAAATGAACAAAATATTAGGTAGGGTTTTTTTTAAGGTTACAAAAGGAGCTCCTTGCAATACATATGTACAACTTTTATATATGTGATATATATTGTGTAAGTTCATTTGTATATATAGATCTCACCTAATTAAACCACTCTATTTCTACAGAAACAGAAGATATAAATAATTATAAGAAATAGAAATGATTACATAAATAAAATATATTACAATGTATCTTCCTGTGCTGTAAGATATGGTGAGCTAACTTTAAGCAGAATTGCTTATTTTGCTCAGTTAACAAATTATGCATCCCTAATTTCTTTTCTTACTGAAAGTTGACCACTGAAATAGCACATCCTGTTCTCCTAGAGGGAGCCAAGTCAGAGAGCAGAGAAAGTGCTTGCTAAAATAATTTTCTCTTCTTTCCTCAAAAGGGAAAAAGTCAGTGATGGTGACCAACCCTGAAAAGGCTCACTACTGAATCCTATGGAAGTCGGTTCCCTTAAATCCAAATAAACTGTAGTCCCTTATGAAGCCTACTGAGAAGACCAAAGGGAAAAGGCATTCCACTTGTTAAATGTTTATTATTTGAGCTTAGCAGCCAACTATAATAAGGGAGAGAGGAAACTGTCTGCAAGCTACATGCAGATTTAGCTACTCAAATTCCATGAATGCAAAATAGAACACTGAGGCTAAACCCTTAAAATTTAGTAGGCAGTAGCTTGAGGGAGATGGTAGTTGGTAATAAAAGCTTAGAGCCACTAATATTTGGGTCAGTGATTTGAAAGCAGCTCAAGTCAACAAAGAACTAAAATCCTTGACACTGGGAAAATTGTTGCTTCCTTTTATTCTAAGAATCACAGTCCACCAGAGGAAAGTTACAAATCTCTTCTCTCCTATATCTCCTTTAAATTTGATCTGATAATAAATATTTTTAGTTTTCCTCAAATCCAAATTATCATCTATTAAACTGCAGGTGGGTGGGATGACTATAAGCTAAACGTTTGTTCCCTTGTCCTGCTTTTCACTGGATGTCTTCTCACTGAGCCTCAGCAACTAACCACACTGTGCCTTAGTTAGTCTTTACTTTTCCAGATGAATGTGTCCATTATTCCTTTTACCATTATAATGATGTGATGTCTCAGGTTTATTATTTATAGGAATGTGCTTTAAAATTACTACAGGATTTGGGCTATGAATGCTAAGTAAATAGAAAGTGTAAAAGTAGAATATACTTTAGACATCATGATGAACTAAGTCTCTTTGAAAAGATAAACATATATATATATATAATGAATTATTTTCCCAATTGCCAGAACAACTTTGGCACAAACTAAAATAAGGTAATAACGAATTGGAGAAAAATCTTTTTTGGCAGGAACTACATCTTTAACCCTCAAAAATAAAAGACATAAAGAATGAAGTCTAAGGCAAAAAGGTTTGACTGTCATGTAAATATGAACGAACAGAAAACTGTGCCTACCCTCAGGAGTTTTGGGTTCAATTACTGGTTCTGTTGCTAATTCTCTGTCTTCTTGAGCAAAGGAGCTCACCTCTCTGAACTCTGGTTTTTCCAACTCTAACATGTTAATGCTGGATCTGACATTTTTCACCAGGTTGAGGATCAAGAACTTTTTATGAAGTGTGTTGAATTAAAAGTAGATTAATATAAATTCTGATCAATGGTATATTTTAACCAATCTTCTATTGAATAATACTAGTAATAGCTATCATTTATCAAGAGCCTAATATGTCTGGAACCACATTACACAAGGCTCCTTATATTCATTATCTATTTTAATCCTCATTTTAACCTCCAAGGGATATCAAGCCTGATTAGAAAACAGGCTCAGAAAGGTTGCCCAAGGTCATAAAGCTAGTAATAAATGACAACATTATGATTTAAAACAGTTAGGATCTAAACCCCATGCTCTTTCAATTACCCCCTTAGAATGAATCCAGCATTAATAGGAAATGAGACATTCATAGCAGCGAATTTTCTAGATGACTACATTTTAACTTTAAAATTTTAGGTAAATCTGTCTAAAAAACATAAAATGCACTTCCTCTTTTGTTTTAATTAGTCCACCAAAGCGGGAGCCTTTCTTCAACAACTTAGGGTCATAATTATGGACATTCTGATGTGGATCAGAATATACATGGACGTGTAAAGCCATTTGCTACGATGCTCAGCAATCACAGCCCCTTGGGTTTCTCGTTCCCTCCTTGCTAAGGCCGAGCTGTCCGGCCTGAGCACTGACAGCACCTCTCCCAACCTCCTGCCCTAGCTGCCCTGCAGTCAGTCAGGAAATCAGATAACTCTCGGGGTGCAAATATATCTAAGTCAATATGGCCCTGGGATAAGAGTTTGAAGGTGGCTCCTACTAAATACATCATGTAATCTCGATCTGATATTTTCTTCTTTGCTTCCTTCTGGATGGTAGCTGCGATCTGTGGGATGAGAGTCCCTGAAGACAGACCTCCAGATACACGGAGCCTTCCTAAACTAATATAACACTAATTCCTGCTTTCACAGCATCACCTGATCACTTTAGATTTCAATTTACTGAATCTCATCTTATTGTTCTTAAAATGGAATCGCAGTATAAAAATACATAACTTTGAAGACCTATCTTAGAGAAAACTCTTCAGATTTATATATTTGCATTTAGCTGTGTGATATCTGAAACACATGTATCTAACGCTCTCACAAAACAGTAATGCAGTAATGACGGCAAACTCAGTCTTAGACCATAAACCAAATGGTGGTGGTGAGGGCCGGATGCATTCAAGAAAAGTTTTCCTGGACCTAAATACAATCTCTTCCAAACACCTCATCTCTCTTTCCTAACCAAAACCAGTAAAGGGAATGTGTAAATCTCCCCTCTATATATCAAGCACAACGCTGAACACACAGCACTTACTAATAGCTGTTACAAGTATGTCTCCTTCTCCCTGACTGGGCGAAATGTAAACTCCCTGTGAAGAAGACCATTTCTATCTCATCTTTTGCACTCTATTCCCAGAGCCTTGCACAGCACTTTGCATGTGGCAAGTGCTTCTAAAGTGTGGATGAATGAAGTCTCATTCATTTATCCTTCACGTGTTTAATACTCCCTCTTCCACCACTACCACTCCTCCCGTTAGTCCCCGGGAGGGCCGACGGTAAAGCACTCCCTTCCATGAGATTGCCAAGATAGCTGTATCAAGCAGTAGTATAAAAGACAGAGTCCCTATTTTAAATGTAAAGTCACAGTAAAGTTCCTATGGAAAAACTAATGTTTTTCTCATATGCTACTGATAAATGCAAGATATCTGCTTTTAACACACAGTGTATAAAAATAATACGCCCTCACTTTAATAGTTAAAATAGACATAGATACACAACCTAAGTTTCAGAGTTTGCTTTGTATATTTTAACTACATTAATCATTTTTTAACTTTCTGAAATTGATGTGTCTATTTGGGTGTTAAAGATAGTACAATATTAATACTTGAAGTGTCTGTCCATTGTCTGATTTCAGACATTCATACTTCATTAAAAATTACTAAAACATACTTTAAGAATCCCTAGTCAGCTCATCATTTCATGCCTGGGTCCACCTGTTTACCACGTATTGTCGGTATCATTAATATTAGTTAATTAATAAACTATTTTCTCAATACCTGTTAACTTTGGACTTCTTCCAGTTGACTTTTTTAATACCCAAATCCACATATGATTCAGTGAGTTCTACATTCATTTCTCCTTCGGAGTCACTTGGAAGTATTCCTAGTTTTGCAGCAGATTCATAGAGAGAAATTTCATCTTTTAGTTCGATTAATTCCTCCTGCAACACAAAATTACTGAAAATTATTCTCCCAGATGAAGAAAACAATCATTCCAACTACACTTCAAATTTTGTTTTAATGATCACTATAAGGCAGAAAAACTTCTTCAAATACATTATTAGGATACATTATAAACAATTTTATAAAGGCCAGCATGAATCAGGTCTTCGGGTAAATTGAATAAACAAATGAATAAATGAATGAGAAAACAAATATAAGTAGTTTCTCTCATACCTCCCTCTCTTACATTTTGTCCTCCATGAAAAGTGTCCCTTGAGCTGAGATGCTGACAGACGCACTTTTTGGCTTACTAGAATAGGGGCAGAGTGGACTGGTTTGACAAGAATGTGTTGCACTTTATAGTCTGTCAGTGGTGAGAAGGCAAAACACCTCCATCGGTGGAGGTAGTACGGGAACTCTTCTCCAGTATTTTCTTCTCCCTCCAGTGGAAATTGTAAGTAGTACCGGAGGAGGATGGGAGTGAATTGTAGTGAAATTTAATGTTCCCCACACCTGTAGATGACCCGATCTCTGGATTACAGCATAGAGGAAGGGATATGCCATGTGATGGAGGTGCGGGCAGACTGGCAGGAGGGGCCTGGCTGCGACTCTGCAGCTAGACAGAACTGAGCTTGACTCCCCCCAGCTCTGTGGGTGAAGCCGTGAACAATTCCCATGAGCTAGTTTGAAGATGGTCCAACCACCTGTCTCATACCAAGAAACCCAAGATTCAAAAAGGTGATAAACCACTGCCCAATTCAGTTGCCCACAGAGTCTCTTCCAAGTGGTGACACTCACATGCAAAGCCTTGTTCATGTTTTCACTCATAGCATGTGCCTTTTGTGCTTGCTGCAGCTGGAGCCGAAGCTGAGCCACCTCCTGTACTGACCCTGTAGAGGAAAGAATTATAGGATACACTAAACGTAAGAGACAAAGGACCTATGATTCTACAGAAGAACTTGAATCCACTGAGGCTACGGACAGTGAAGTTCTGCTTTATTGCCATTATCCTTTTAGGGTCATAACGGTATAAAGCCAGCAGGACCCAGAAGGCATAGGACCGGTCCAGACATTTCTAAGATTTAGTATGGCTCCCATGTGTCCTTAGGGAGTTGAAGGCAGGGGCTACTATGATCTTCCTATTCATCAAATCAGCCACATCTACAGACCTTAACACTCCAGAAGTACTATCTACCTACCTATCTATTTATTTATTTATTAGAGAAGAGGCCTCACTCTGCAGCCCAGGCTGGCGTGCAATGGCACAATCATAGCTTACCATAACCTAGAAATCCTGGACTCAAGTGATCCTCCTGCTTCAGCCTCCCAAATAGCTGGGACTACAGGTGCACACCACCACGCACAGCTAATTTTTAAATTTTTCGTAGAGATGGGGTCTTGCTACGTTGCCCAAGCTGGTCTCAAACTCCTGGCCTCAAGCTATCCTTCCGCCCCAGCCTCCCAAAAGGCTGCGATTATAATTGTGAGCCACTGTGCCAGCCCAGAAGTCCTTTAATAGGAGCATAACATTCCAACTCATAGAAAGCCAAAGAAAAAATTCTTCAGAACCCATTTCTACCCTCTAATAAGAAAACTACATCTTGCTGCCTTTAACTTCTTTCTAAATGCTTTTATTTCCAGCACCCCCAGCTTCACATGTGAAACAAGTATATTAGGGTTGTGCTTCCGAAACTTTAGTAACCCAATATTTTAAATGTACCAGGGGAAGTTCCCATTTAAAAGGGATTTTATTGGGTTTCCAAAGAAAATGACCATCTGGAAAATGGTTAAATGAAATAGTTAAGTGATGGCATATTACGCAGTTAAAGAAAAGCATATTTTCAAAGCCTTTAATGGCCAGGAAAAAGACTCACCAAGTAATGCCAAGTGAAAACAGGCTACAAAACTAAACAGGGAGGGGCACCTAAACAGAGTATGATCCGAATTTTGCCCCCCACCAAATATATATACACACATATTTAGGCAGTCATTGACTTTAGAACTTTCAACTTTTGAATAATCCACCCTTTGACACACTGTACCAACAGTCTGAATTGCCTTTCATATGCCAAAGTGTGACTTTCATGTATCAGTTAATGAATAACCATTGACCTATTTTTAGTGTGAACTATTCACCAGCCAACAGGGTGGTTTTTCAGTACAGCAGTGTTTATATGAACATTTGATTATTTTCTTGCCTTTTAATATAGTTTTATAAAAATAACGAAGAAATAAAACTATTGCTGAAACTAAAATGACAGGAAGCATATGTCTCAAACTTAATACCATAGAAACCATACTAGAAACCTTAACCATGACAAGAATGTAATTCTCTGGTCTCAACTGACCAGGTAGGTGGCTATTCCATTGTGAGGGGGAAAAAAATTAAAGAAGTTACACAAAAGGATAGAACTATATGATCAAATATTGTGTCTAAAATACCACAATATAATGGGATCTTATAATCATTTTTAGCTTTCAGGGATAGAACTTACCTTATAACACATATTTGATTGTTCAATTTTTGCACATTCAGCTTTAGGATGTTTTCAGAACTGCACTTACAGAGAAGCAGGGCATTGCCTATGTGTGTGCATTCATTTCATTAGAAAGAAATACATTCAAATGTTAACAATAATTACCTCTGAGTAGTAGGATTATTTTTATTTGGTACTTTATGCTTATCTACAGTTTCCAAATTATCTGATAAAAATAAACTACACCTTTATCTATACATAATAATATTTTTTAAAAAAAGAAAAGAAATCTGTCACCAATTGTCTTTTCTGGCTCTTCTGGATTTTTTGTAATCCATGGATCCTACTGTGTTCTTTCTGCATACTGAACTAGCCTTGTGGGGAGACAGGAGCCCAGGCAGACACCTACCAGACTGCAGCAAGTGGGCACACTGCTGCTGACTCTCCTCTAGACTTCTCGTCAGCCTGTTAATGATCTCAGTCTTTTCTAATCTGACTGCTTCTTGATTCCTTTCCAGTTGTTTCACATGATCTTTCAAACGAGAGCAAACATCTTCCTAAATAGAAAGGAGTTCAACAAGTCATTTTCATGATTGGTTTGAATAAACTAAAAATAATGATATATAATTGGATTTTATGGCAAATATACAGTCATCACATAGCAGCATCGCTTCCTACGCAGGGTTAGGTACCCAGGACTGGAAGGCGGGAGAACAAGCTCATGTGATCTTGGGTGAGGCTTCAACTCGGTCTGTCTCTTCTTTTCCAAGCATGCCAATAAAGGTTGAAGTAGATGACTTCTATCTTATTTTTTAATTTATTTATTTTTCTCTAACCTGCTTCAGAGAAAGATTGCTTTTTTTCTTTCTTATCTAGATGATGTCTAAAATCCCCTTCTACTCCACATTCACAAGACACTGTTATTTTAAAATTTGATTTTATTCAAGTCAAAGGAAATGTATTACATTTTTATTTGCATTTTACGCTGTCAGGATAAGTGTATGTACACATATTTAAGGAGACTACTTTGAATCATGCAATTTGTATCCCAAGACAGCAAGGATACACATAAAGACATGGAAACTTACTCTATTCTACAAAGCCAAAAGCTCATTCTGTTCAGAGCAGCTGAAAATAATTGTTCCCTCCTCTTAACTTCTTTGAAATTTGATCTGTTTCTCTTTTACATTCCTCTTTCTACCTTTTACATGTCTTATTTCTCTTAATAATCTCCTTGAGGGTACCCCTGCAGTGCTTTATATGTGTAAGGGCTACAATAAACACTTGAAAAATGAATGACAAAGAAAAACACACAGGGTAAATGTATGTATGTGTGTGTGTGTGTGTGTGTGTGTGTGTGTGTGTGTGTGTGTGTGTGTAATTGTGTGGGAAAATATGGAAAATATAGAGTGGGTATGCAAGATACTCGAGTTTCTCCAATTTGGGAGTAATGAGCCACAGGAGTCCCAAGTCCAGGAAGAACAAATCATCACTGTAGAAATCATCACTTTTCATTCAAATGAGGTTACGCAGGCTGAATTTCAGGAAAATGGCAGAGAATGGGAGGGGCAGAGGAGTGAATTAAGGTAACTGGTTGAAATTACCCAAAAAAATTTGTAAAGAAAATAAGTAGTAAGAGGAATACCAAGAAAGGGCTTTGCAGTAGAGAGAAGGCCTTAAAGAGTTTGGGTGCCTTATTCATAGGATAACCTAAAGCCCAATAATGCCTTAAAAATACTAACACAAGGTACACACCATAAGGGTACTAACACAGAAATTCCCTTAAGCAGAGCAAAGGGACACTGAAGTCTCCCATTTTAGCTTAAAAATTCATATGAATTTTGCATTTTATTTCATAATGCAGCTATGTTTGCTTTAAATTTTTTCTACCAAATTTTTGAGCAAAATGAAGCTTCTGGAAACTGGTCCATGTTTATTCAGCTCTGCAAACCTCCTGGCACACTGCTGCTGATTCCCAGGCCAGCTTGAGAAGCCTGGTTCTAAACTGCAAAAGTAACATGGCAAACACAATGAATGAGCTAATATTAATGACAGTACAATAGTAATAACAGCAAGAGGTGGGGAGACAGCTAATACTTATGTTCTGGGGTGATCACAATAGTTTTTATAAGCAACTGGAAACTGGACAAAAAAAAGTGTTAAGAAAAAGTAGATATGAAATACACTGTAAAGAAAAGGCAGTAATTTGAGTATATACAACAATCAATTAAACCGTGGTGTTTCCTGTTGACAAGTTCAGGGAAACAGATACACTCATAAAACTATAAAACTTTAATATGAAAAAACAAACAAAAAAAGATGAATAGTTCCATCTTTTCCATGATTAGCTTGAGTGAGAACACTCAGCTCAAGAGTGATATGGGCAGACATACTTTAAGATCGAACGAGACAAGTATAATGAGAAAGAGATGATAACTGAATCTGTGGAAAGGAAATAATTGAACAGAGTTCTAGTGAATAGAAAAATGAGGATTAGACCACACAGAGAGGTCTGCAGGAGTCTCTTAGCCAATAGAAAGTGTTCAAAGTGGAGCCCTTAAATATATCATGAAAGGAAAGGTAGAAAATAGATCAGGTGAAGGTTAAGAGATAGAAAACAAAGTCCACAATTTCACCAAAAGCTGAAGATTTCAAGAAGACCAGGATGAACAAAGGTATTATCTCCATCGAGGAGGTAATCAGAGATCTTAACATGATATTTCTACAAACAATTTGGAGAAATAACCAGAACTCTTAGAACATGGCACTTCTACAAATGAGATGGGGGTAAAAGGCAGTTTGGTGGAGAGAGTGTCCAGGAGATAGTTTACTAGCAGAGAATTCTATCACTGGAGGAAGACTGTGAGCTCCAACAAGCCCATTTGTTCCCATTTTTTCTATCACTCACACACACACACACACACACACACACACACACACACACACACACACACACACATCATGGGAAACTCAGTCAAAGCAAGAAGATATTATGTTGTGAGTGTATATAATCTTTTTTACCAGAAAAGCTGATGTCTTTTCTTTCTTTCTTTCTTTCTTTCTTCTCTCTCTCTCTCTCTTTCTTTCCTGGCTCTTTTTTTTCTTTTTAATGATTATGGGTACATAATAGGTGTGTACCTCCATAGGGTACATGTGATGTTTTGATACAGGCATATAATGTGAATTAATCAAATCAGGGTAATTGGGGAATCCATCACCGCAGGCATTTATCATTTCTTTGTGTTAGGAACATTCCAATTCCACTCTTTTAGTTATTTTAAAGTATGCCCTAACTTACCTGACAAGGGACTAATAACTAGAATATAAAGAACTCCAACAACGAAATAGGAAAAAAATCAAATAATATGATTAAAAGACGGGCAAAGGATAGGAATAGACATTTCTCGAAAGACACACAAATGGCCAAGAGGTTTATGAAAAAATGCTCATCATTAGTAATCAGAGAAATGCAAATCAAAACTATAATGAGATATCATCTCACTCCAGTTAAACTGACTTTTATCAAAAAGACAGGCAATAACAAAAGCCGGCGAGGGTGTGCAGAAAGGGGAACCCTTGCATGTTGTTGGTGGGAATGTAAATTAGTGTGATCACTATGCACAAAAGCTGACGTCTTAGGGCAAATACTAAATTAATAATATATTAATAATTTTATAAGCCATATATTTCTCAAAATACTAGTTACACAGACATTCAAAACTCAACTACATCATGGATTGCTACTTGTCCCATTACATGTGCTGAATTTTGTCTTTCAAAATATAATTAAACAGGGCCGGGTGTGGTGGCTCACGCCTGTAATCCTAGCACTCTGGGAGGCCGAGGCGGGCGGATTGTTCTGAGCTCAGGAGTTCGAGACCAGCCTGAGCAAGACCAAGACCCCGTCTCCACCAAAAAATAGAAATAAATTAATTGGACAGCTAAAAATATATACAGAAAAAAAATTAGGTGGGCATGGTGGCACATGCCTGTAGTCCCAGCCACTCGGGAGGCTGAGGCAGTAGGATCGCTTGAGCCCAGGAATTTGAGGTTGCTGTGAGCTAGGCTGACGCCACGGCACTTGCCCCAGGCAAGAGAGTGAGACTCTGTCTCAAAAAAAAAAAAAAAAAAAAAAATATATATATATATATATATAATTAAACACTCATTCATGTTAAAAACTCTCAATAAACTAGGTATGGAAGAGAATTTCCTCAACTTAATTTTTTTGTTGTTGTTAATAAAACCTATAGCTAACATCATACTTAACAGTGAAAACTTGAGGCTTCCCCACTAAGATCAGGATCAAAGCAAGGATGTCCCTTCTTACCACTGCTTTTCAACATCATTCTGGAAGTCCTAGCCAATGCAGTAAGACAAGAGAAGGAAATTAAAGGTATACATATTGGGAAGAAAGAAATAAAGCTGTCTTTATTGATGGAGGACATTACTATCCATGTAGAAAATCTGAAAGAATCAACAAAAAGACTCCTGGAACTAATAAACAATTACAGCATGGTATGGGATGCAAGGTGACTCCAAAAAAGTCAATCACTTTCCTATACAGCAGCAATGAATGAGTGGAATTTGAAACTAAAACACAATACCATTTACATTAGCACCTCAAAAAATGAATACTTAGGTATAAATCTAACAAAATATGTACAAGACCTATATGACAAAAACTATAAAACTCTGATGAAAGAAATCAAAGAACTAAATAAACGGAGAGATATCCCATGTTCAAGGATAGGAAGACTCAATATTGTCAAGAAGTCACTTCTTTCTAACTTGATTTATAGATTCAAAGCAATCCCAATCAAAATCTCAGCAAGTTATTTTGTGGATATCAAAAAACTGATTACCTAAAGTTTACATGGAGAGTCCCATATAGTAGTACCACTCTGGGGCAGGATGTTGATAATGGAAAAGGCAATGCACGTGTGGAGACAGGAGGTAAATGGGTAATCTCTGTACTTTCCACCCAATTTGCTGTGAACCTAAAACTGCTCTAAAAAATAGAGAGAGAGTGTGTGTGTGTGTGTTTATGTGTACACACACAAATGTAAAATTAAATATACATAAAGTCTGTTCACATCCTGATGTTTAGCTATTATTCAATAAGTTTGTTAAAGCAGAATATTATGATTAGTCAATAATGTAGTTGTCCATTTTTACTAAGAACATTTTTATAAAGCAATAATTTTCAACCTTCTGTGAAAGGAGACATGAACCTCCTAGAAAATCTGAATAAGCTCATGGGTCTTCTCCAAAAAACTGCATACTCAACCCCATCCTGATTTGGGTTGTTATTTTAAGTGTGTTGGAATTTTCCATACCCTCACATCTTTTCTTCTCCTCTTCCCTTAGTTTAAACCAATTCTGAAATTACATTAAGACAAATGCATTCAGAAATTTTATTCATTCATGTGATTATCTAGAGTTTTGGAGAACAAGCAAACCTACCACCTGACTTACCCTCAGCAACTTTCTTGGAGACCCAAGAAAGGATTCCTATTGGTTAAGCTCCCAAGATAGTCTGTCGACTTCTGTCCAGCCCCCAGCACATTCATTCCTTTCAGTCTGGATTTATTCTAGGACCACACGAATAATGTGCATAAATACTCTACAAATAAAGGACTAGTAACATGAGAATTGAGAAAGTACTAACCAATCCTACAAGAAGTAGGGTTTTCAAAATCATACCTTTAGGACATATTCACAGATTTAAAAATCATTGGCTTTTAAGTTTCACTTACAATCTAACACCTACTACAAATATCCATGATTTTTATATGATGAACCACAAAATGTTGGTTTCAAAAAAAATAATAAGTTTACTTGCTGATAACAGTTGCTCATTTGAAATCATCCCAACCTGTTCTTTAAGTGCAGTAACTGTAGCATCCAAATTCTTTTGTAAGGACAGTACTTGCTCTTCATACTTTTTTGTAAGGCCCATAACAATGCTCTCATGCTGCTCTCTAGCTCGTTGAAGTGATTCAGAATGATGACGGTCCACTAGTTGCTGCTTCAAGCTTTCCAGAGCCATTTCAGTTGTTCTGCATTTCTTGATCATCTGGTAAACACACACAGGAGATCCATGTTTACAGTATTTTAACTCTGTACTCTCTATGGACTTTAACTCTAAAACTCAACCATGCTTTAATGAGAGTGGAGAAGAAGGGGTCTCCCCATATCATAGCTCAAGCTCCTTAAGATGTCCCTAGCTGGGACCCAACAGGCCCATGGTTGTTGTAAACAATATTCATTGAGAACATACATTTTGTAGTTACCCCGGGAGAGAGAAAGACAATTTTGCGCAGCATGATGGCAATGTGGGTTTCAGGCAAGGAATCTGCTGCTACTGTATTGGCCCCAGTGCTGTTTGCATTGCTCTGTGAGCAAAGTGTGGGGCAACCCAATTGTTAGGTCACAGGAAAATGACAACTGTTCCTTGAAAGACTGATGAAACCTGCCAATGGTCACTTACTAAAAACAAAGTTTTGAAAGCTCTAACTGCACAGTTCATATTATAGGCAAAATAATGGCCTCCCAAAGATGCCCACATCCTAATCCCCAAAACCTGTGACTATGTTATGTTACATGGCAAGGGAAAATTAAGATGACACATGGAATTAAAGTTGCTAATTATTAATAAATGACCTTAAATTAAGGAGACAATCCTGGATTATCCAGATGGGCTCGATAACTGGTGGGGCCAGTTTTCAGAGGAAAACTGAGGCAGAAAAGTCAGAACAAGTGATATTCAACTAGCCATTGCTGGCTCTGAAGACAGAAATGGGGCACAAGCCAAGGAACACAAGTGGCCTCCAGAAGCTGGAAAAATCAAGAAAATGGATTCTCCCCTAGAGTCTCCGGAAAGCAATGCAGCCCTGCTGACACTCTGATTTTAGCCTAGTGAGATTCATATCAGACTTCTGACCTCCAGAACTGTGAGGTAAATTTATGTTGTTTTAAGCCGCTAAATTTGCAGTCATCTGTTATAGCAGCAACAGGAAACTACTAAATAATACGCTTAATGATTCTGTTCCCTTTATGTTTTTATTTACACTACTCTTTTATAAATGCAATTTCTAACTTATAAAAAGATTACAAAGTTATAACCTTTTACTACATAAAAACAATTTAACTTTTCAATATAATAACTTTGTTGGTTTTCAGAAAGTTAAAAATAATTCATATTACACATACAGTTAAAATTTCAAATGAGGATTATTCTTCATTCTATTCCAGAGATTGCCAATTTATTCTAATACTGCTTTCATCACTAAGATATTTATTCATTTGCTCAATAAATAACATGAACACTTTGTGCTGGGCAGGGTTCCAAGCACTAAAGACACAATGCCAGGACAGACCAGGTCCAAGCTCTTACTACTTTCAGGTGGGAAGAGACAATAGATAACAAGTAAATGAATGGGATCATTTCAGGTATTTATAGAGTAATAGAATGCAGCATGATGAAGGGAAGTGAGAGTATGGAACTATGGGCTATTTTACATACAAGGGGAATATGAAGTCCTCTCAGAAGAGATGACTTTTTTTTTAGCTGAGACCTGAAGGATGAGGAGGCAGCCATGAGAAAACATTTTCAAAATCTTTCATTAAACCATCCTCAGACTTAGCTACAAGTCTCACCCCAAACCAAGCTCATTATTTTACAGTCACTTTCATTTTTATTTATTTTTTATTTCAGCATATTATGGGGGTACAGATGTTTAGGTTATGTATGTTGCCCTTGCCCCCCCACCCAAGTCTGAGTTTCAAGTGTGTCCATCCCTCGGATGGTGCTCATTGCACTCTTTGTGTATGCATATACCCGTCCCCTCCTCCCCCCTCCCCCCTGCCCGACATCCAATAGATGTTATTATTATATGTGCACTTACGTGTTGATCGGTTAATACCAATTTGATGGTGAGTACATGTGGTGCTTGTTTTTCCATTCTTGGGATACTTCACTTAGTAGAATGTGTTCCAGCTCTATCCAGGAGTACACAAGAGGTGCTATATCACCATTGCTTCTTAAAGCTGAATAGTACTCCATGGTATACATATACCACATTTTATTAATCCACTCATGTATTGATGGACACTTGGGTTGTTTCCACATCTTTGCAATTGTGAATTGTGCTGCTATAAACATTTGGGTGCAGGTGTCTTTCTTAAAGAGTACCATTTGATCTTTTGGGTAGATGCCCAGTAATGGGATTGCTGGATCAAATGGTACTTCTACTTGCATCTCTTTAAGGTATCTCCATATTGCTTTCCACAGAGGTTGCACTAGTTTGCAGTCCCACCAGCAGTGTATGAGTGTTCCTATCTCTCTGCGTCCACGCCAACATTTTTAACTACCTTCCCAGTTTCCCACCCCAGAAAAAAATGGTATTACCAAAAAAATGGAATCACCCACCACCAGGCTTGGCTACCAATATCTTGTGACTATTTCCAAAAATCAAACAGCCATCTACTCATTAATCAAAGGATGTGTTACCACTTTAAAGGCAAGTCTAAAGAACAGTTCCCTAAATGGTTAAGAAGCAGCAGAATCCATTTAAAAAAAAAAAAAAAAAAAAAAGCTTCTAGGAAAACAACTCTGAAGGGAAAATTTGGGTCAGAAAAATGTAGGTTCTGATGCTTTGTCAATAACTGGCTTTATACCCTTTGGCAAGTAATTTGATCTAAGACTTGGTTAACTCATTTATAAAATGGTAAAATACAATGCCTTGCTAATCAAACTTCTGACAAAATTTTTTTTACAAAACATGAGATGTTGATTTGCAAGATCTAGAAGTGAAAATATGAAAAAGAGTTACAAAATTTTTGAAGACTGTTAAGAGCAGAACTTGTTTACAAATTTCAAAACACTATAAAAGGTATAGTCAGGATAGTATACAAGCAGGAATAGAAAAACATATTTAAAAAAATATATATATATATATGCATAAAAGTTAGGTCAATTTTGAACAACAATGCTCACTCAACATATACTGACCACCAACTCTATGCCAGGCGCTGGGCATAGGTAATGGGGCTACAAAGATGAGGGCAACCCAATATTGCTTTCAAGATGTCCTCAGTCTATTATAATAGACGTGATCATCTGGCTTAGGGAGAAAAGCAGGAGATACTTAGGAAAAGAAAACCCATGGTCAGGAGCTTGTCAATCAAATAGCAGCGGACCACGCAAAGGGCATTTTGAAAGAAGATACGACACATACAAGTACTGTGTATAGAAACAACAAACTTGAGTTTGAGGAGAATAATAGATAATTATGCAAGGATAAGATGGTCATCTTGATACCATATTTCAGCCCACAGGTAAAGCGGGGTCATTGAAAGGCTTCAAGCAAAGGAATGACATAATCATAACTGTACTCTATAAAGATTACTCAGATAGCCATCAGAGAGAATTTGTGGAAAGGGTAAAAGACTAGAGACTAGTCAAGAGACTTATAAATAAGAGGGTAAAATCCTTAATGGTGGAAAGGAGAAGACTCAACAGAACTTAGCGGGTGACTGGATGAAGGAAAACAGAGGAGTTGAGGTCTCCTCCAGCTCCCTGGTGTCAGGGACTCGGTGGATGGTACTGCCACTCCTCCAAGGCAAGGCAAGAAGAAGCAGTCTTATGGTGGAGGAAAATACGAACTTCAAAGTTCTTCTAAATTTAGTCCTACCCTGCCAAAAGTTTAGCTAAGTAACTAAACTTTTCACTGAGTAACTTTTTTACCATAAATAATGAAGTTAAAATATGTACCTGTTCTTCATTGACTTTTAATGCTTGTATTTGGGTCTCTAGTGCTTTTATTTGTGCTTCAAGCTGTATCTCTCTTTCTTTTCCATTCTGAAAGAGTTTTTGTGATTCTTGCAGGCTGAGGGTCAAACCATCCTTTTCATCTAGGGCATAAAAATGTTTATATAAATGCTACTGTAGAAGGACCCCAATTTTCACAATCCCTATCAAATATCAGATCTATATCATATATGAATGTTGTTGAATTAAATTCAATTTAGACAAATAAATTTTAGTCGATTTAGAAAAAAACCAAATGATTTAATTAAAAAAAAAAAAAAAACCCTGAATGACACCAAAAAAAAATCTTATAGAACCAGAACCTCTTCCTTTAAAAATATTATTGTATCCTTTTGGGGGACAAAAGATTTCCTAACAATCTCAGCATTTGTTTACCTGAGAAGCCACATAGATGTGACAAACCCCTGCTAATCAAAGAACGTATCTAACACTCATGATCCTACAGACTTGCGATGAACTCTTAAACTCACCTAATCTTAAATTCAACCCACATATTTTGCTATAACAGCTCACATCTATCTCTAGCATACCTCGTAAACAACAGCACCCTGCAGTTGTTATTTTACCTTTGATTATCAGAAGCTGGTGATTCAGATATCGAATTTGACGTTCACTTTCATTTAACTTTTCAACAAAGTTTTCTAGTTGTCTCTCTTTCGCTTTGTTAAGAACCTGAAGTTGAATAATCTGTATATTTTCTGCAGAATCTGCTTTGGAATTAAAGATGGTTTATTAGATTAAAAATATATCAAAATATAAATCTGTGGTCATTTAAAGCAGTGTTTTTCAAACTGTGGATACAACTTATTAGAGTATCATGAAATCAATTCAGTGGATTGTGACTAGCATTTTTTTAAAAAAACAAGATAGAATATAATAGACTATATCAGAGTATGCCATGTAGTAAGAATAAGTATTATTTTGTGAAACTTTTGTTTCATTTATACACACTTGATTACATAGATATATATTGTAGACTGCATCATCATGTTCAAAAATGTACTTCTTACTGTGGGTCACTGCCAGAAAACTTTCAAATTTCGGTCACTGATTTAGGATATAAACCTGAATCACTACCATTGTGGTCAATTAAAAATCAGTATATAACAACTGCAATAGATAAGAGTAATATGCCCTCATAAAATTAAAAACAAGTACATCAGCTTCTATAAATCATTCTGAAAGAAAATTTCTAGATACCCTTCTCAAAATATTTTATTTTAAATGGTATATAAACATCATATTAATATTTATGCTGGCACATAATTCCTGAATGACTTAACTAATGAATAGATTAATAAAGAATTTTGAAGTCTTCTTTGAGAAACAAAGTCATTTTAGGGAGCTCTTAAAAATGACTGAGTGAAAAATGAAAAAAGAAAATGAACGGTAGGAAGTCCAGTTTTCTCTTTGGTCTAGCGCAGGTGACCCAGAATATCCACTATGACTTCCCCCCATTAAGCAAAGGAAAAAGAAAAAATGAAAACTCACTGTCATATTCTAGAATCACACTGGCTCTTAAACATACACAATAATTACAAATTATTTAATATGCCAGAGAATATGACAATAAAAGTTAGACTATGAAAACACTAATTCAGCATAGCCACTGTGTAAGTTTTGGTTTTTGGGTTTTGTTTTTTGATACCAGTATTTCATCTCAAAATTCTCTAGTAGAGCTGTAAGCACTTTTCTCGTTCTCATATTTATATACATATTATACAAATGGCAAGTGCCACACAACTGAATGTAATATCTAAGTATAATTCTGAATATAAAATAATTAATATCAGAGTTGCCTAATTATTAATATTACATTAAAACTGTAAAATCAAAAGAGAAGTCAAGATGATAATGGCTGATTTATTAAATTACATTTCTACATAATGAAAAAGCTGATATTAAAGAGAAATCTATATTTCTCTTTCCAAATTAGTCTTCAATTAAAAAAAATGTTCATAAAAAAATCTTTTCTTTTTTAAATTTCAAATGAACCCTAGTCTCCTGCATGACAGGCAGGGATACTAACCACTATCTAAATGAGAATGCTTTAACTATAGTGACTGAAATATACAGTTGAGAAAAGTTTTCATTTGACTTTTCATTACGGAAAATTTCAAACATATAAGGAAGTAGAGAGAACAGCACAATGAATCCTCATGAATCCATCTCCCAAATTCAACAACTATGAAATCATGGCCAGTTTTGCTTCACCTATACTTACACCTAACATCACTCTGCAACAACATATTATTCTAAGGTAAATCCTAGACTTCATATCAGTTCATAAGTACTTCAGTATGTATCTCAAAAAATAAGGGCTCTTTGAAATATCAACAATTCCGTTTTTATACTTAAAAAACTATTATTGAATGTGTTCAAATATCCACTCAGTATTCAAAATTCCCCAATTACGTTATCGAAAAATAAATTTGATACCTACTTTCATTAGCTCCTAAAAATTGTTGCTGCAGGCCTTCAAATGTGTCACTTCCTGCTATTTCCTGGGCTGGTGAGCCATTATTCTGAGAAGACTGATAAGGTTTATATGTCACTTTATATGACTCCAATGCTTGACAACCAGGACCTTGTGATGAACCGAACTGCTATTACAAGATGACAAATGAAAGTGCCAATTAGGATTTGGTCTTTTCTTCCAAAATTATCTGACTTAAACACCTTAATTTTGTGTTACAGAACTTAATAATAGTATAGTTACAAATTTTACACATGTACCTTCTCAAAAATAGTACTTATTATTATTTAATACTGTTAATTAGAAGTCTGCAATATATAATTTACAAACACCTTAATTGTACTTTTGAGCACATAATGGAGCCAATTTCATAAATAAAGCTCAAGAATTCCAATGAGACTGTATATAAATATTTTATAACAAATGATTTAGATGGTGCCAACATCTTGGGAACATAAAAATGCACATGTTCAACAACAAGAACATGTGGAATGAAGAACATTCTACAGAGATAGAATTAAGAGAAAATAACCACCTTAAAAGGACCAAAACAATCCCATCATTGGGTGACACAGAATAGCTACTGGCAAAATGAGACATTTGATGTCACTGAGAAATTCTGAGAAACAACTAACTGTATCCTGAGGTCTTACTTCATTAAACTCTCCCACAGGAAAAAACAAGGTGCTTTTATTTCCTTAATATTCATTCTATCTACTGTCATATCCTCCTATAAAATAGATACCAGCTTGGAAATGTTTAACCTAAAATTTGTTGTAACTGGTAAGCAAGAAAATTGAGGAAACTAAATTCTGTCATCTACACAGAATTACTGCTTTAAAAACCGTAAGAAGATACCTGAAGCACAGTGAAGCGGTAGAAGCCAGAGGCAGCAGTAAATGAGGACAGTTAATCTTTGGCAGACTTAATTCTTAATGTTGAAATAACTGTTTCCAAAGAGCCTCTATTTTAAACTTCTGACTTAAGATCATGATTGTATTAGATTATAAACAGAAAACAGCATGACTAATTCACCATGAACCTGAATTGGTGCCCTCTCAGAAAGTTGTGTAGTTAAAATAAACCATCTCACCACTGCACTTACATACATTTCTTAAACATCATGCAGATGCCTGTGCACATATACACAAATTCTTGAAAGTCAAGTTCTTACAATACCTGAAAATGGTTCCTTTGGGGATCTGAAAATTTAATTACATTGGTTGGTTGGTTATTAAATTCCTGCTTCTGACCACTGGTATATGGTCTAAAGTTTTCAGGAAGGTGATATAAATCAGTCTGTTCACATTTACTTGGAGGACTATAGCCACTTCCGCCTTCGTCTCCACCTTCTTCGGGATGGTACCCTGGGTGTTGGTCTTCATTTTCACTTCGATGTTCTTCCCAGCCATTACCACATTTTTCTCCAATGTATAAACTCTGAATTTCGTTATAGTCCTATTAGATAACAAGAGTAAAACAAAAGGACTAAGATCTATTCCCACCCTCATCAAAAACATGATCACACCAGACACAACTTACATTTATATTTTGAGATTTGGGCAGCACTTGATGCTCCTTCCAGTTCTTCTCCAATTTCTCAGGATGATGTGGTCTTGAGAAAAATCAATACTTTAGATTTAAAGACTATCATTTACTTGGACATAGATAACATAAACAATCCCAAGATTTTAACATGTTTTCCCTCCATCCTTCACTCAAAATTTTAAGAATCAGTCTACAGTTGTATAATCATGTACATTATTATTATCTGCAGAGAATCAAAAGAAAAAGACTATAGACTTGCAAAATACAAGTGAAAGTGATTTCAGGTCCTTACTCTCCCTCTGTGCCATCCTCACTGCAGTCCGAATAGTGGAGCTCGGGGGAGGAGAGGTCATCATCCAGCATATCATGAGGAAGGTCCGTGAGTAATTGCTGTAACTGAGTCAGAAAAGTCTGCATCAATATCACACTGACTTCGACACAAGATGCCAAACCAAAACTGCCTTGGAATGAGTGATTTTTGACAGTATAAGTCAAAGAAGTTCCTCTTTCCTCCTTTAATTAATTGCTTATATTCCACACAAATTATGTTCATCATTTCAGTTGGGGAAAGCGGAATGCGTAATGTCAGTATTTATATCAGAAGGCTTTATTTTTTTTCTGCAAAGATCTCAGATATAAATACACATACAACAGAATTGAAAAACTTTTTTATGGAAACACAGCAAGTCACAATAATGGTATAATCATTGTATTATGTTATCACAGGGCACAATGAGTCTCAGAATCCTGTTTTACCAGTAATCAGAGCTTGAGGACTTGATAATCAGACATCCCCGCAGGGAATCTGAGTGGCCAGATGCACTCTGCCCAGGTGATGAGAACAGCAGCAGCAACAGGTGGCCTAGAAGCCCTTAAAAGCTCTGAAACCTCTTGGGGAGAGACTTAATTAGTAGACAGCCATCTAATTCCAATGATGAAAAGACATACAATACTCTGCCCTTATAAAGCAGTTGAGTAAAAGGAGAGTTGGAAGATTCAGTTTTCTACAGATAGCACACTCAAAAGCGTAACACTAAACCTGACATTAAAAATTTGACTTCACTCTCCTATTTTTGCTAGAAACATCACAATTTTAGCATTCTGCCTATATAAACTAGAGAGACAAAATTAATTCATTCAAGTTTCAAGATAAACTGTGATAAAAAGATGAATAGTCTAATTTATTAAATTTCAACATCTGCAATTGTCTTTCTTCAAATCTCATTATAAAGTGTCTTCAAATTTGTAACAATCAGAAGATCAAACATTACGTTACTGAATAGTTTGTAGTGGGACTGCTTATAATAATGACTTCTCTTTGAGAAACTAAGGACCAGCTTAGTTAACAAGTTGACTAAGTCCCTCCAAAGTCCAATAATCAAAGCCATAAAATTATGCAACAAGTGCATTTTAAACATGTTAAATACCCTGTGAAACCTTGGAGAAAAAAAAGAGATGCTTCTTGGTCTATGGAAGGCCCCCCCCACTTTCTCTGTCATTAGTATAAAAGAAATGGAATATAGCTATAAAACATATCTATTACGTTAAGAATAAAGAAAACTTTCTTAAACAAAATACATATAGTAAAAGTTAAATAAGGGCCGGGCGCGGTGGCTCACGCCTGTAATCCTAGCACTCTGAGAGGCCGAGGCGGGCGGATCATTCTGAGCTCAGGAGTTCGAGAGCAGCCTGAGCAAAGCGAGACCCCGTCTCTACCAAAAATAGAAAGAAATTAATTGGACAGCTAAAAATATATATAGAAAAAATTAGTCGGGCATGGTGGCACATGCCTGTAGTCCCAGCTACTCGGGAGGCTGAGGCAGTAGGATTGCTTGAGCCCAGGAGTTTGAGGTTGCTGTGAGCTAGGCTGATGCCACGGCACTCGCCCCAGGCAAGAGAGTGAGACTCTGTCTCAAAAAAAAAAAAAAAAAAAAAAGTTAAATAAACATATTCTAAGTAAGGTCTGAGAGGAATGCCCCAAATTGTTAAAATTTGGGAATGGGAATGGAGTAAGTGAGGTGGGATACTTCCTCATGCCACATAGATTTCTGATATTCACAACATTTTTTTTATTTTTTTAAGGTTTTCTCAATTCATTTGGTTCTTTAAAGACGAAACAAGAGAAAGATATTCTCTCCAATGAAAAGTTATTTTCATCTCTAAATCTGTTTGCTGCTAAAATTAACAACCAAGACCTTGATTTACTGCCTACCTGCACATGCGGGGTGCTTAAAAAATCACTTTGAGAATTAGCCACAGTCAGAGTTGACCCAAAGACAAAAAGAACGAGAAACACAAAAGAAACACACTAAAAACAGAACACGTCAACATATTAGTATACAACCTGCCTCAAGTGAAAGGTAGCAAAGTAATTCCACAAAGACACAAAATGCACTAGAAAAAAAAAATGACATCTATAGTAGTCCAACCTGTTTTGTCTATAATTATGCATCACTATTTTAAGGAAAAAGACTACCCACACATGTTACACAGGGAAAAATAACAACAAAATAAATCTTTTATACTTACATCAAGTAGAGATTCCTGAATAGAAAGAATAGTTTTTTCTAAACCTTCGGTAAGGTTCAAGTACATAGCCTTATAATTCAGAGGAACTGTGACAGGGACATCTGAACAGTATATTTTTTTTCCCCTCACAAAAACAGAAAAAGCTATATGATGATTAAGTATTATTGTAGCTTTCTTTGTGACACAACAAAATTAACAAAATTGGCATCCATGGAGGAAAATCAACTTGAACATAGGCAATCAGCTAATCAAAATGCTTCCGGATCCAGAGGTAAACTTATTTACTAGCAAAATCATTCCTATAGTATTTAGAGTCTCATAAGATATTTTACTAATATATATGCGCTAACATTTTTAAATAGTTTCATTCACCTTCGAAAAATTTCTCCATCAAGTTCTTTGGCATAGCTGGGTCATATTCCTTGGCTTCTATAATTTTCAGGGTAAAGAAAAGCTAAATGAAGTGAAGTCCTCTTATTTAAGGCCATTCAGGAACAAAACCCCACCCCCGTTTCCATTTCCCAGGATCAATGTGTACCCTCCTCATATCCACTGTCAAATAGATTTTGCTTTTTTGTCATTGAACCTTGTGCCATAAAACACAAAATTGCCATATCTATTTATGCATGTTACCAAACAGAAAATTTTAGAAACTAAATAAATTTTCCTCATTAAAGAGCCACCCAATTTCCAAATAGAGATTCAAAGACCTCAGAGATAGCAATCCTTATAAATGACAAGATTTAATCCCACTCATTAATTTCAAATTCATCAGACTGCTTTTTGGTTACAAGGAGCAATCTTTTCAGTAGGATATTATTATGTACCAACTGAGTTTAAAAATTTAAGAGATTCCTTCCCTAGAAAAAAGATAATTTGCCACTGTTAAGGCTTCGATTGAAATAAAATCCGAATCATTCTATAAACTCCTCTCCCTTTCTACTTCACATGTTTCTTTCTTCACAAGAAAAAAAAAAGAAAGAAAAGGGGGGAAAAAAAAAAGAAAGAAAAGGGAAAAAAAAAAAGAGGGCATTTTACTCAAAGAACTTTGTCAACAAAACACTTTACAACTCATGGAGAACACCCAAAAAGCCTATGTTCAGGGATAATGTAAAACAGAGAACATGTAAACTGTTTGTTAAGATTTTCAACTTAAATTAACTAAACAGACTGTACTCTGAGCCTATAATCCCCTCATATTCATGAAAGCAAAAGCCATCAAATTACAAACCATACTCTTCTCCCAAGAGACAAGCAGCAAGTGGAACAGCTAACAGGCATATTCCCTTCGAACAGGTTACCTCATTAAGTACATTTCTGAAAAGATTCTCATATTTAAAAATACGAACTATTAAATAATGCTTTCATGCATACACACTAAATGTAAACAAATACTAGCTTTACAACTCCCTCTAGTGGACACAAAATATCAAAATGCTTCCATAATTACATCAAACAAGGCAGTTAGAAAGTGGAAGAAAGGCGACGCAATGGAAACCTTGCCTCTAAAATACATGAGTCCAAGCTCAATGGAGCTTTACTATTCCATTAGAGAAGTACCAATATGGAAACCAAGAGGAACCTAAATCCATATTGCCAGGTGTTTCTGTCTGCCATCTGCTACTTAAACCACCTACCATTCTGCATAAGACCATTTCAAATACATCATCACTAAGTGACCCATCATCAGTAAATATTATCTTGATAACACAGTTTAGCAAATATTTCTGCCTCAAATCACCAGCTCCAGAATATATACACACATACATAGATAATTTTACTACCTAGAACCAAGCAATAATCAGTGCCTGGTGACACTGAATAAAGTATATATACATTCCAGCAGACTTTGAGATTCCCAAATGGCAATCTACCTTAAGTTATGGCTTTCCCAATAACTTAAGAGCTTATAACCACCATTCCTATGACCAAGAGAACAACAACTATATCTCTGTAATATCCAACTATGAAATCACAAAGTATAGTGACTTTATGTGAAACGTATTTTACAAAGTCACATTGTTATATTATGAATGAGTTAATAAAAGAGCTTTTGAATTTTTTTCTGGTCTAGCTTTATAAGTAAAAGTTTGCTTTGGATGAGGTCTACTTAGTACCAAGAAGGACAAATATATCAGCAGCTCTGAAGTGGTACAGCAAGAAAGTAATACGCTCCGGTAAGCTGTGAGGAACATGAGTAATATGTGACTGTTAATTGAAATGATACCGTATCTCCATGGTGCCATCACCCTCATTCACTCACACCCTAATCTGCTCTATCAACTATGTAAGAGACGGAGTTTCATTTGGACACTGTGAGAAACTGTGGGTTATGTGCTTCTCTGCTATGTGTTGGCCCACAGTGGCCCAAATTTTACTAATGTACCACTAAGACTTACAGCAATTTAGAAATGATTATAATGATTGCTTTTCTGCAAAATTCTTGGAAGTTTTTTTTTTTTTCTTTTTTCAAAATATGGATCTATTCATGGTGGTCTGTGGCTTGAGATTCTACTGGTCTAAATGTCCTCTAAATATTGAATCGCCTATTTACTAAATCCTTTCCTTTTCTAAAGATTAAATACACTTTCTCCATTTATCTTCAATGCAAACAATGGAAGGAATAGAAATGGAAATAATTGTAAGGCTGCTAATTAGGATGGTATATAGATTGGAGTTTGACTATGCCTTATTCACAGAGACATGGGCAAATGTGGACAAAATCCCAACTAGCATCAAAGCAACAAAATTAAACGGTTTGGTAAAGCATGTTGTATTAGCAAATGGCCATTCACATCAGAAGCTCAAAATCCAGATTATGCTACTATTTACAGAGAGAGGCTCTCACAAACCCTTAGAGGGCAGACTATGAATCACACGTGGTATACCTGGTATTGGGGATAAAGGCCTTTCTCTTACATAAATGAATTGAACACAAAGTGATTCACTAAGTAGAGAAAACAATATGCATTAGACCACAGCTAACAGTTATAACCTAGCCGCAATCCCAAAGCTACCAACCAGGTAGTCAGGAAGCTCTTTTCTTTAATCTCTTAAGGCTGTGAACTGTTCTGCTATTGTAGGGTCACAAAGACTGAGAGGGTTGAAAAGGCTTCTGGATATGCAAGCAAGCTTGGGTTTGATCAGCCAATTTGTTATTTGAACTTGCAGTGACAAAGTATATATACAGGTGTATTTTTATCAACAATTCTGAATTTTATTCCTGAAAATCTGAAACTCTCAGCTTCTAATCTCACTTTTTCCCGTGCAGTAATTTTTTTTAAGTAAAAACATTCAGGAAAAAATTTAGAATTCCAGAAAAAAATTAAAAAAGTAAAAAGTAAAAACATTTATTAACATGATATTTCTTAATATAACTATAATCATCATGTTAGAGTCAAATTAGCTATATATTCTTTTCTTCCCCTCTGCCAGAAACACCCATTCTTAGATACTTCATCTTTTAAGAACTCTTTTTTCCCTTTGGAAATTCCCTACTCCAGCAAACAATCTATCAGAGGTGATCTCAATGGCCATTTTCTATATTATCTAGAATTAATCACCTCCTTAACTAATACCCCCTTTAAAATTTTCACCACACAATACACTGGCAGTAAGCTCTAATATACTATGCATCTCTCTAATAATCTTTTCCAATGAAAAATCACCTGTCAAAATATTTTTTCTTCTTTACAGTAGTGATTACTTAAACTGACCCTCTCAAGAATCCCAGTGGCTAAATCCCAGCCAACTATCCAAGCCATCACAGTCATGAAAACCTCATGTTGCAGGTTAAAAAAGTAACAGAAAATCCTCATCCCCATCCTTGCCATGACAATTGTTGTGAGGGACCCTGCCAAAATCCAGAAACTCTCACCAGGGTCACAAACTCAAATGCCCTCAGGGACCTGGCAGAGAATTTATAAGAGCAAAGCAGGCAGGTCTGAGCGCATAAGCCCATGTCTGTGTGAGACGTGGGGACCACGGCCAACTGGGAAAGGAGAGTCACTGCTCAGCTCCAGCCCACCCGCCGCCATGTGCAAACACAGGCCAGGTGTAGCCAGGGCTTTGGATGTTTTAAGACAAGCCAGGAACTCTGGAGTACTCCATGAAATTTTCCAATCTTTAAATATAGATCAATTTTAAAAAGCACTGAGCAACCAAACAATACATGTCTATGGACAAAATCCAGCAAGCTGCCAGTTTTCTATCTCTACCGTAATTCTACTGCCAGACACATGAGCGATGGTCAACTGGCCCTCTTCCTTTCTTCCTGTTAATACTAATGGTCCACAGCAACTATTAAAAAGGATTACTTTACATAGTAGGAAATAGGTGCTATCAAAAATTGTCTCAGGACAAAAGAAGCATTTTATCATAGTCAACCAAGAAATCTGACTCAAACTAAAAACAATCATGACAAGTAAACTGACTTCCACCAATAACACTGTTACTGTTACTGTTACTATTGCCGCCATTTGCTGAATGGTTACTGTGTGCCAAGAATGTTGCTAAACACTTTATATGTAAATAATGCGATCTACTCCTTTCCTGCTATAATCTATTCACCACACAGCCTTCCAAAAGGTCTTGCAAAAACATAATCAGATACCATCCTTAACCACTTAAATTCCTCCACTGACTTCCCATTGCTCTTAAAATAAAATACAAACATCTCATCATGACTTACCATGATCTGGCCCCAGCCCACGTCTTCACCCTCCATCCATCACTTGCCACTGGCTCACACACTCCCAATACCATGGCCTTCTGGCTGTTCCACAGATACATGGGGTCTCTT
The DNA here is from genome assembly GCA_004363605.1 of Indri indri. Classification (NCBI taxonomy): domain Eukaryota; kingdom Metazoa; phylum Chordata; class Mammalia; order Primates; family Indriidae; genus Indri; species Indri indri. Next base: position 25,181 of record RJWJ010000816.1, on the reverse strand, counting down.
CCCGACTTCCCACCTTTACCATCGTTGGTAACTTGGCCTAGAAAGCTCTTCCTCAGGCTGCTGCAAGGCTAGTTCCTTCTCATCAGTCAAGTCTCCAAGAGATCTTCCCTCACCACTCTATCTACTGCTGTCCCCTACCAATTGCTTTCATATCACCCTAGTTTGTTTCCCTATCATTTATCCATGATAAATTATCACTCAAATTACTTTATTTACTCATTTACTTGTTTACTATCTGCCTCCACTAGGATGTAAACTACCCGAAGCAAAGAGCCTTGTCAGACTTGTTCACAGCAATATTCCAAGCACCTAGAAACTAGGCTTCTGCTTCCAAAGCCAACCATTACCTGCTAAATGAAAAGATCTTTAAAAATTTGACCATTTATCTGATGGCATCATTCACAGTTGTGTTTTGTTGTCTCAAAAAAGAAAGCATTCCACTCATCCACCTTTTACAAGTCCGAATACTGATCAGGTTTTACGGTTGTTTTGTTTTTTAAAAAAGGAAAAAAAGAATTATAAATCCCTTCAAAATGGCACAAGATGATATAATTTTGGTCAGGAGATAAAAGTTGTTAAGAATTGGGTTTTTAGGGTCTTTTTCTGAGTGACATACCTCTTTCTCCCTTTCATAGTCTTCTTTGTCATATTCTTCATCTTCATTTTGTGTTGGTAGGGCCACACTGCCAAAGTCTAATGACATGGTCCTCCTGTGGGAAGAGGAAGATGTTTGGTTTCTAAATATCCTATAAAATCTCCCCAGAACAAACTACATAAGAGATGCCATACACAAAGTCAAAAGACAACAACAGGTTATGAGTTTCATAACTCATGTATGAAAAATACAAATTAATTGTGACTAACAGAAAATAGCCATATGATAGCAATTCATAGAAAAGAAAAATGCAAGGCCGTGCACAGTGGCTCATGCCTGTAATCCTAGCACTCTGGGAGGCTGAGGCAGGAGGATTGCTTGAGGTCAAGAGTTCGAGACCAGGCTGAGCAAGAGCTCACCTGAGCAGACCCCGTCCCTACAAAAAAAGAGAAAAATTAGCCAGGTGTGGTGGTGTGCACCTGTAGTCCCAGCTCCTAGGGTACTCAGGAGGCTGAGGCAGGAGAATCGCTTGAGCCCAGGGTTGCAGTGAGCTATGATAACACCATTGCACTCTAGTCCATGTGATAGAGCAAGGCCCGGTCTCAAAAAAAAAAAAAAAAAAAAAAAAAAAAAAAAAAAAAAAAAAAAAAAAAAAAAAAAAAAAAAAAAAAAAAAAAAAAAAAAAAAAAAAAAAAAAAAAAAAAAAAAAAAAAAAAAAAAAAAAAAAAAA